>CAUYQV010118068.1:0-49671 GCA_963574575.1 Galagoides demidoff
GCGCCTGTGGTCCCAGCTACTTGGGAGGTGGAGGCAGGAGACTCGCTTGAGCCCAGGAGTTGGAGGTTGCTATGAGCTGTGATGCCATGGCACTCTACCCAGGGGGATAGCTTGAGACTCCGTCTCAAAAAAAAAAAAAGAGGCTGGCCATGATACAAATACAAGTTATCCTTCACAAGTGCTGATAAAGCATAAAAACAGCCAGTGATTAAATGTGGCATGTGTTTGTTTTTTGAGACACGGTCTCCATCTGTCACCCTGGGTACAGTGCCATGAGGTCACAGCTCTCAGCAACCTCCAAATCTAAGACTTCACGCGATGCTCCTGCCTCAGCCTCCTGAGTAGCTGGGACTATAGGCGTCCATCATATCCCCCAGCTAATATTTCTATTTTTAGTAGAAATGGGGTCTCCCTCTTGCTCAAGTCAGTCTTAAACTTCTGAGCACAGGCAATCCACCCACCTCAGCCTCCCAGAGTGCTAAGATTATAGGCGGGAGCCACTGCATCCAGCTTAAATGTTATTTTCAAAATAAAACAATAAATCCCTTGGTCTTTGTGAAATAAACATACTCACAGAGCCTGGCTGTAAATGGCGTTGACGATGGGGGCCTCCACTGGGACTAGTAAACCAGCGTGGAAGCAAAGAAGCCCTAAATGTGAAAAGATAATTTGTTTTCTAAGTTTCAATATATCAGCTGTACATGGACACACATGTCTGGTGCCATTGAAGTAGAAGGACAGGCCATTGTTTAGACAACCCAGGGAGACTTCAGATGAGACATCTTCCATGTCAGAGGGAGTCCAGAGTTTTGGATGAGCTGAATTCTCCTCCTAAGATGACCCAACTCAATCACAGCAATAAAACAGGGAAGAAGGAGCAGCTCTCTCTGCCCGGCTCACCACTCACAGAATGTGGGCCTGGAGCTGCTGGTGACCATCTTGCCATGTCACAGGGAAACCCGCCCGCAAATGAAAGGTGGCCGAGAAACAGCCACACCAGCTGCAAAGGACAGTTCCAACCCCAGAAGAGTCATAATTTTCTATAGGCAATTTCATTTTCACCTGTGAACTCAGGAGACGCTGCTTCTCTGCTAGAATATTCATGTTATATATTTTCTTCAATCTTTTACTTCACAGTAACACGTAAAAAGTCTACATGCTAAAGACGCACATCCTGAGTTTGAAACTCTTCTGAGTTGGCACCAGTGCTTTCCGAGGTCACAGAGTATCTGATGGCTCAAAAGGAGACTCACCCATAGGATGGAAGTTTAGAAGAATTTTTTTAAAATCATCTTTCTGCTTTCTACTGTCCTTGTATTTACTAATCCTAAAATTGTCCTGGTCCGGACGATAAGGGGTTCTAGCCCTAGCTCAGCCAACCATTTGGGAGTAAGACTCTGAACACAGCAGTTATTTCCCTGAATCTCGGTTTACCATTGAGGAAGATGAAGAAGATGGACTAGATTTCTAAAGTCTCTCCTGGGGCAGCGCCTGTGGCTCAGTGAGTAGGGCACCAGCCTCATATCCCAAGGGTGGTGGGTTCAAACCCAGCCCCAGCCAAAATGCAATAAAGTCTCTCCTAGTTCTTAAAACTCTGAGGATTCTCTACATATGGTTTCTTGTCATCTCAAACCTGGCAAAAATTGATGATAAGGATAGAGTTTGGGCATCACGAAATAATAACTTAAATGATAGAAAAACGTTTAGCTCTCAACCTAGAAAGACGTGACCACATCACCAACCACCCGTATGTTGTGATTCTGTCCCCATGAGTAACCCCCCAGGAAAAAAAAATTTTTTCATTCATCACAAAACACCTAGTAGTTAATAGTCATTTTTGTCCTTTGTTTCTCTTAAGAGTTCATATCCTTAAAATAGTCAAAAAAATTATGCCCATTATCCATTTTTTCAACCATTTTTGAGGGCTCCCAATAGATCTCTATCTCTGTATCTTGTCCTTCACTTAGAGATATTTAATTAAATCCAGGGACCAGCCACATTTATATCTCCCCCAGGGACTTTTTAATTTTTTTATTATGGATACATGATAGTTACACATATTTATGGGGTACATGTGATACTTTGATATAAGCAATGTATAAAGATCATATCAGAGTAACTGGAGTCTCCATCGCCTTGAGTATTTATCATCTGGGTTCAGAACATTCCAAGTCTACTCTTTTAGCTATTGTGAAATATAGAATAGATTACTATGTACTGTGGCCACCCCATCGTGCTACGGAGCACTAGATCCGATTCCTTCTAACAGTATCTTTGCATCCATCTACCATCCCGTCTCTGCCCCCCCTTCCTCACGACCGTCTTCTCCATCTCCACTAACCATCACTCTCCTCTCTGAGTTCAGTTTTACTTTTTAGCTCCCACTCCCATATTAGTGGCAACATGTAATATCTGTCTTTCTATGCCTGCCTTATTTCATTTCACATAATGTTCTCCATTTCCAAACAAGTTGTTGCCAATGACAGGATTTCATTATTTTTGTGACTGAATAACATTCCGCCCTGTGTAAATACCAATTTTCTTTATCCATTCATCTACCCACGGGCACTTAGAATGATTCCCTATCTTGGCTGCTGTGAACAGTGCTGCGTTAAACATGGGAGTGCAGATGTCTCTTTGATATAGGGATTTTCTTTCTTTTGCACGCACAGTAGAATCTCTGCAGTTGACCCCCTCCCTACACTGACCTCGTTTCCACGGACCAGACATGCACCACACGTAGGTATGAGTGCAGCAGACCTAGTTCCTTACGCTGACCCCTCCATGTGTTGACCACTTTGTTACAGTCCTTGGGTGGTCAACCTACAGAGGTTCTACTGTATACCCAGTAAGAAGGCTGCTTGGCCACATGGTGGCTCTACCATTGGCTGTTGAGGAACCTCCCACTGCTCTCCATACTGGCTGTACTAATTCATATTCCCACGAACAGTGTACATCCTTGCCAGCATTCCTGATAGCCTGTCTTTAAAAGCCACCTTAACGAGGGTGATATTATACCTCCATATAGATTTAATTTGCATTCCTCTGATGATTAATGATACTGAGTATTTTTTCATATGCCTGTTGAACATTTGTATGCCTTGAGAAATGTCTGCTCAGATCTTCTGTCCATTTTTTAATTGGCTCAATGGTTTTTAATTTCTACTGAGTTGGTTAAGTCCCTCATAAAGACTGGATATCAATCCCTAGTCAAATGGGTAGCTTACAAATGTCTTCTCCCATTCCGTGGGCTGTCTCTTCCCTTGGTTGACTGTTTCCTTTGCTGCTGAAGCTTTTCAGCATGATGTGATCCCTGGTCCATTGGTGCTTTAGGTGCCCGTGCTTCTCACCAGCTGTATTTCAAGGGAAGCACTTAGACTGACCAAGACTAATTCAAACTCTAAAACAGCTGCCCATCGGCTTCCAAAATCAGCTCTAGAGATATGTCATATTTCAATCATTCCAAGACAGTCTTTTCATATCTCAACATGGTCAACCTATAGAGTCTTCACAAATGGATTACAGCTTGGGTATGCTGACATGCCATTAGCGTGAGCCCAGAGCCTGGCAGGGTATGACACAATGTTCTACACCCAAGAATACCAGGCTCAAGCTCTGTCCTCCAACAGACAACGATCCATGTGACTCCCTCTTCATCACGGCCTGTGCTTAGCAGCATGGGTTTCTAATTAAAGAGGTTTTCCTTCTTCCTAAAACGCCATCATCCCTGAATCTCACAATTAAGGCTTGGCATATGGTACTCATTTCATCCCATTTCCATTCGATCTAAAATGATCATATCTGTGAATGTTCTTTGAAAAATATAAAAAGCCGCATCATCTTAAGATGGTGCTGATGTTAGAGCAGCATTACTGTTTTAATTTGCTGCCTTATGTACAAGATGCAGTATGTTGTTCTATCCTAAGTCAGCCAACCCATTGAAAATGAGAATACGATTTAAGAAAAGTATCTTTAACATGCAGTCTTGGGCCTTATAAGGAAACTTAGAGACCAACAGCCCAACTTATCAATACGAACATCCTCTATAGACTATCTAAGGCATCCTATTTAATAATCTGGATTTGGGATTTTATGGAGAGGACAATGAAACACTTCATTTTATTTTAATTTAAAATAAGAAATAGTGAATCATAATTTTAGAGCCAAGGAGGCACTTACGGGCTTATCCAATAGAACCAAGAACAGTACATGAGTTTCATAACTTGTCACTTTCATTCTTCTATGTCAGCATAAAATAAAATTTCTTTATTAAAAAAAGCATTCATAACTACGTTAGTGTTTTGGTGCTGTTGATCATCTGCTTAAAATTTTAGTGAAAAAACATTGCTTACTATAAAGGTCAATGCGAAAATAAATTCAACGAACTCAGTATAAGACTGTGAGTTTTTATAAAAATGAACTTTGAAATAAAAAATTGGTGTTTGCAATTCTCTAACTACTTCTTACATGTCATCTGAACCTCCATCTGAGGAAACACTGTTTTTCCCATTTTAGGTTTAACTTTCTGTATTGTTTGATACCCCAGAGAACACACACTGCACTCTAGGTGGTTTTCAAAGTTAATTCTGGCATTTAGTCTGCCTGGGTTTCTCCAGCTTCTGTCACGGACTCAGCTGGCCCCATCTTCATCCCTGTTCAGTCCACAGTCCCAGGTCCCTGTCCCGCCTGGTTTCTACATGGGAGAATGCCGAGGGTTGGGAGCTAAATTGCTGTCATTTAGAAAAGGCGTTTGGGAAAGAGGCTGCTGTAAGATCAGAACACACAATGAAGGATTTAAAAAGAGAAGGTTTGGGCGACCTGCCTCCAGGAGAACAACTTTAAGGAAAGGAAGAGATGTTTAGAGGGAATTTTATGGAGTTTCTCCTTGGGGTGTGTGATGTCAGCACTCTTCCCCAGCTCCTGACAAAGTGCCCCAGGGGGCTTTAATATGACACTTTGCTTTTTTTTCTTTTTTGCATTTTAAGGCTTTTACATCAGAAATGGTTTGTTTGGTGTAGTAGATGCACCAAGAGACCATCTCATCCCAGATAAGACTCCGTTTTAGTATTACACCCTTCTTCGTGGTACCAGTGAAATATATTGATCATGCTCCTAAATCTTAGGTAATTTGAAATTAAGAACACATCTTCCAAACTCATTGGTTTTTTAGGAGTGATAGGATACGCTGGTTATGCTTTTTTTTTTTATTAAATCATAGCTGTGTACATTAATGCAATCATGGGGTACAGTGTGGTGTTTTCATATACATTTTGAAATATTTTCATCAAACTGGTTAACTTAGCCTTCATGTCATTTTCTTAGTTATTGTGTTAAGACATCTATATTCTAGTTTTAGAAAGATTCACTTGTACCCTTGTGAGATAAACCATAGAGGTGATCCCTTCAATCATACTCCCTCCACCCATCCACCCCCCTCCCCATATTCTTAGGCTATAATTAGGTTATAGTTTTCATATGAATTAGTTTAGTTCATATGAAATTAGTTTCATAGTAAGGCTGAATACATTGGATACTTTTTCTTCCATTCTTGAGATACTTTGCTAAGAAGAACATTTTCCAGTTCCATCCATGTAAACATGAAGGAGGTAAAGTTTATTATGCTTTTTAAAAATTCTTATCTTTAAGAAATGTACAGAAGAAATGATATTTCTACTGGTCTTTGCTTCAAAATAACCCGAGATGGGGTATGTGAACGCATAGGTAAAACAAGATTGGCTGTGAACTGATCGCTGTTGAAGCTGTGTGATGGCTATTTGAGAAGTCATTATATCCTCTCTATACTTTTATATACGTTTGAAAATTTCCATAACAAACATTGAAAAGGTATTCTTCAAAAAAAACAAACAAACCAAAAGGCCTTCAGCTGGGTCCAGTGGCTCTTGCTTATAATCCTTACACTTTGGGAGGCCAAGAAAGGAGGATTGCTTGAGGCCAGAAGTTCAAGACTGCAATGAACTGTGATTACACTTCTGCACTCCAAGGGAGGTAAAAGAAATCCTGTCTGTAAAATGAAGCAGGTGTGTGGGACCCATATACACCAAGGGCCACGATTATTATTATATTTAGATTCACCTTTTTGAGAAATTATAGGATGTCAAGAACTCTTTCCAGAATTCTGTGCCCTTATAATTGCATAGTGTTGAAAAACTGCACAAGAGATGAACTATAAATATCCCTAATACTTAGAAAGTTCTCAGCAAAAAGGCAGAGGGACACTGGTTTACTTTGACACCAGTGACCTCACATCAGCAAAACTCCTCAATGTCTGAAAACATCTGGGATTCACATACTTTTATGATACTGGGTAAAAACAACAAGGTGAAAACAACAGACTATCCACGGGCAAGGCGTGTGTCTCTTCTGCTAAAGCACTAATGGCAGCTTGGATGATTAAGCCAAATGATCTTTCCTAATGACAAACTCCTAAGAGAGAGGAGAAGTGATGTTCTTTTATCTCAACTCCCTCTCTCTCCCTTCTGGGAATATTTAAATTTTAATTATTCCTGAGAGTCCTTGCAATCTTGCAGAGCAAATTGTTGATGAAAAGTGAGATGCTTGCTCTCTTGATGCGTCTACTATGCAGGGCAGCCACTGCTCAGAAGGGGCAAGGAAGTGCCTTGTTCAAGGGCACAGCTGGACGACCCTCACAGGCCGGGCCCTCAACTGCACAGCATCACAAGCACTTTCCAAAGGAATAACAAGAACCCCCACATATCCCCATATCTGTAGATGGGCAAACATTCACTCGATCTTCTGCATCATATTTGTTTGCTTATATTATATAAAGATACATAAGTTTATGAGAAAATCTGCTACTTCTCAGCCTGACCCACACTAAACGTCTATGTGGAAGAGGAGGATGAGCAGCCTGGCTGGGGAGAATGCACCAGGCTGATGCTCACGGCTACAGCACGGTCATTTGCCTGGATGCTTCCAAAGTATCCCAATTGGGTTTTTCTGAACCTTTTACTGCCATTTTTTCGCAAATGATCTACATACCAAAATGCTAGCAAACATGTCAGAGAATATTTCATTATCCAATTCAAAACAGAGTCGGGCCATTAACTGCAAAGGTCAATGATAAAGTTATTACGTATCTGAGGGGAATTTGGGGTCTATTATTTACCTGGACATACTAGGTCAATGGTTCTCAACCTTCCTAACAGCGTGACGTATTTTCATTGTTATAAGGGGGTCATGACCCACAGGTTGAGGACCGCTGTACTAGGGAGCCACCGATGAATAGAAGAGAACCTGGGTACCAATGATCTGCCACCGGTGCGGTCCTCATCGGGGTTCTTCACAGTGGAGGCGGCAGACAAGACCCGGGTCAAGGAAGAGGTTAGGATTATCCACACTTAGCATCTAGACGTTCCCCCCCTGACCTATAGGATCTTCACAGAACACCAGAGTTAATACTCCAAGGATACCCCAAAGAGCCTTCATCCATTCCCCTTCCATCTTTAAGGGAAAAGACTGTATCAAAAACATCTTATATTTCAGATAATTCATCCATATAACATCTCAAAATACCCCATTTCATTAAGAACTTCCACCATCTAAGTATCTATTTTAGATGGCTTAAATTCAAGTTCATTTTCTCTTGCTGGTGGCTCAAAGGATGGAGTTTGCTGCCTGCTTGCTTCAGCATTTATTTTTTTATTCATTCATTCATTCATTGAAAAAGGTTCTTTCTCTGTCACTGTGGCTAGAGTGTAGTGGCACCATCATAGCTCACAGCAACCTCAGATTCCTGGGCCCAAGTGATCCTCCTGCCTCAGCCTCCCCAGTAGCTGGGACTATAGGCACCCACCCATCTCCTATTTTTCTATTTTTAGTAGAGATGGGTCTTTTGTTCAGGCTTGTCTCAAATTCCTGACCTCAAGTGATCCTCCCGCCTTGACTTCCCAGAGTGTTAAAATTACAGGTGTGAGCCACCACGCCCAGCCCGTCTGTATTTATTTTCCAATGCTGAAAACGGATTTAGATTTTCTTTCTTTACCAATAACTATCTCTGCAACTTTGGACAAATCACTTAATTTTTCTGAACCTAAATTTTCTCATCTACAAAATACAATGTCAGGACAAATTTATACATTCTTAAGCCTTTTACTAAGTCAGTGTTTATCCCAGAACTTCAGGTGGTTACAATTTCTTAGTCCCTGTTCTACCTTTGTAAACATATGCCTGTCCCCATCTGCAGTTTTCCTCAATTCCTGACCCTTCCCTGGCACTTTCCAAGGGAAAAAAAAATTAGTGATAAGACTGCAAGTAAAAAGCAAGGAGGGCTCTGTACTACTCACTGATATGCTTTCACCCAACAGGGGCGATGGGTGAAGAGAGGGGAGTCATCACAGCAACCAGCGAGTACCTGAAACTCAACAGATGCATCCTCCCTGTTCTTCCTCTATCAAGGGGAATAAATTTGCTCTCCAGTATTTTTTTTTGAGACAGAATCTCAAGCTGTTGCCCTGAGTAGAGTGCTGTGGCATCATAGTTCACAGCAACCTCCAACTCAGGCTCAAAGAACCCTCTTCCCTCAGTTGTTCTATTTTTCGTAGAGACGAGTCTTGCTTTCACTCAAGCTGGTCTCGAACTTGTGAGCTCCAGCAATCCACCTGCCTCGGCCTATCAGAGTGCTAGGATGACAGGCGTGAGCCACCGCACCCGGCCACTCTCCTATCTTTAAGGGAGGTTTAGGTGTTTTTGTATTTTCATTGCTGTAGCTTTGAAAAAGTGGATGCCCATCGACCCACAAATGGATCAATAAATTGTGGTATATGTACACCATGGAATACTACATAGCCAAAAAGAAAGATGGAGACTTTGCCTCCTTCATGTTTACATGGATGGAGCTGGAAAATAGCCTCCTTAGCAAGGTGTCTCAAGAATGGAAGAAAAAGTATCCAATGTACTCAACACTATAACTATAATGAAACTAATTGTTAGCTATCTTAAGAAAGCTACAATCCAAATGGAGCCCTAGACTCTGGGGAAAGGGGGGGGAGGATGGGTGAAGAGAATGATATTGTGGGGATCACGCCTATGATTTATCCTATTAGGGTACATGTGAATTTGTCTAAATGTTGAATATGAATGTCTTAACACAACAATTATGAGAAAGACATGATGGCTATGTTAGCCAGTTGGATGAGTGTTTTCCAAACTGCATATGGAAGCAACATACTGTATCCTATGATAGAATTAATGTACACAATTATGACCTAATTTAAAAAAAAATGAGCTGATTGGTATTTCTCTATGATACCTACTAGTATATTTAGGGACCTATTTTCAGGCTAGATACAAATGTTACTTAACACAAAGTCTCTTTTTGATTCTACTACAGTTGATGCTTGAATGTGCTTTTATTTTTGTGATGATATATGTGAGTTTAGTAGCTGCATGTCTTTATGAGTCAGGGTCTTGGCACGAAACAGATGTCACCTGCAATGGGGAAGACGGAGAGTTTGATAATAAAGGTACCATTTGAGGAGGATGTGGGCAGGAAAAAGCACCTATCATAATAAAATGGGCAACAATACCACTTCTAGGCCTGAAGAAACAAAGGAAGGAAGCAGTTATCAGCCTGGGGCCACAGTTGAGGACTGTTTGTAGCCGCTGGGGCTACCTAGAGAGAAAGCAGCTATTGCTGATCCAGCTAGAAGAAAGCCAGGGAATAAAGATCCTCATTTCACTCTGTTATGCCTTGATCTTCTGCCAGTACCACTTGAAGCCGGGGGACAATGATTACACAGGCCAGCTCCCCATTGCCCAAGGCAGAGTGGAGAGGGAGAGGGTGTAGAAATGGAAGAGCAAACAGAATATTCAGCAACCTTACCAAATCCTGCACTCAGATAAAATCATGTTTCCCTTTCTTTTGTTCTGCTGATAGGAAGAAATTTGCATGTCAGTGGGTAAGCTGACTTATTTTACTCTTCTATCAACATTAGAAACTGTTGTCATGTTAACAAAGATTAAGTAGCTTTCTTTTCTTATTTTTACTGCTAATACCATTTTCACTTGTCATTCTTAGTAATTGTATGTGCCAGACGTAATATAATAGAAAGACTACATAGGATGGGTTTGAGAAGGATGTAGAAAAGAGAAATGCTGGATGGAATATAATGTGTTTTGTGACATTGATAGGACATTTTTTGTATTAAAAAAGAAAAAGAACTGATTCTGATGATTAAAGCCTATGAAATCAGTTTCATGTCTCCTGATACTACCCTCTACTCATCTGTTCATTCAGCTAATTTGCTAAAACAATTTTGTCTTTATTATAGCCTATTGTTACTGGTATTATTATACTATTTATATTGTTGTCTCTATATTACCTGCATCTCTATTTTAGCCTATTCTCTGATCTTGACAATTTATGTAGAAAGATTTACCTGAATGGTTGCTTATTTATGAGTCTAGTAGAGAGCTCATAATATTTAGATTCTTTTAAGCATTGTAAGATGTTCACATGACTGGAGAATAGAATAAGTAGTATGATCACTTGGGCATAAAACACACACTCACACCAAATGTAGTTCAGTATTGCATTCTGATTTTTATTTAAATGCTCAGTACTTCTTAAGAACATTGTTACCAATTAGAATTTCTGGAGAACACAAATACATGTTGTTAAAAATAATTTCTTGACTTCAAAGAAGTCCATAAAACAAAATGAATGAGGTTCCAATAAATTATTGAGCACATATGTGGGAAAAATGGAAGCCTCCATTCCTTGTTGAAGACACCAATATTAACGTATGGTTTCCTCTGGGATGATGTGGTAAAGATCATATTATCTTCTTAGCAGCAACTAAACATGTATGCAGATTGGCATAGCAGTATCTAGCCTTGTTCCATTCGTGATACTCAGAATAAGGTTTAGTCAGAGGGGTCTTGATTTAGATTATATCTGCATAGTTCAAGGTAAGCCCAAACAGTGTCATCTTAGACCAATGACAATATTGTCCCAACAGGTCAACTCAAAATACTTCCAGTGTGCTTATCTGGGTTGTCAAAGTATGATTTAACATTTTCTCACAAATACTTTGATTTTTCAGTTTCGCTACAAGAGTGATAATCAAGTGAATAATCGGCAGTCTGAAGTGCTCATCGACAGCAAGTAAGAAATACATTCTTTGGCTTATTCTTAAGATTTCTGGAACATAGAAACAAGTCTTGACAATTGGTGGATTTCTCTTTTAATTAGATATATGTTTTCTTTTCCCCTTCAATTTTTAAAAAACTGAAATGTAAGTTCATTTTATCTTTATAGCTCTTTTAAAAATACTTAATAGTTGCTTGTGCTACCCACTGAACTCTGCCTCAAATTCCTTTGGAGGGTCTTTTGTGGAACACAGGCATAGCTTTGTCACTTTTCATTCCTACATGTAATACTATGTAGAGTCAGCATGCATGTGATGCTTTGTATGTAATGTTTCATGAGTATTTGAATTATTTAATTTGGTAATTTGTGGGAAAGATTGATAGAGAGACTTCTGACACAGTATTGTATCAAGTGGTAATGGTACAATTTTGTATTTCATTGATAGTTGAATTTTTCATTACTTTTATATTCATCCATCAGTAAAGAAATATTATTTGTGGAAACAGTACTAGAATCATAAATGCTTTAAACACATGTTACACATAGAGAACGGCAAAAACACATCCAGAAAACTTAACAGAGGTAAATTTCAAAACTTCTTTCCACAGTATCCCTCCCTCCCTTTCTCTCTCCCTCCCTCACTTCCTCCCTCTCTCCCTTCCTTCCTTCCTTTTTTTCCTTCTCTCTCTCTCTCTTTCTCCTTCCTTCCCTCCCTCCTTCCCTCCTTTCCTTCTTTCCTTCCTTCCTTCTTTCCTTCCCTGTCTTTTTTTCCCTAGTGATAATAAGTAGCAAAATAAATTTGTAGCAATGTACTTCAATCAATCACACAAGTCAGTGATTTGAGATCACTCTGATATACTTAAGAATATAATCTTAAAAGAGAAAATCATAAAATGAATTAACCATGTGTGAGGTAATATGCTAAAGATTCCTAGATAATAGACAGCTTAGACAATAAGTAGTAATGTTGAAATAATCTCTTTTTATAACTAAAATATTGACTGATTACTCATGACATAATAGATACCTATAGTTTTTCTTGATTGGCTTGATTCAGTAAATGGTGTTAAATGTACATTGAATAAAAATGATCTTAATCTAAAATCATAATTGCATAAGCAGAGCCTTGGAAAGTATGATCCTTGTGTGACATAGGTAAACCATAAATATGCCTGGAATCATGTGGTTCATTTCCAGTTTAACAGATTATTATGTTATTGAAAGTCCACGTTTTATGCTCAAAGAGATTTAATTTTGAGTTTCATCCTACCCTGAGTAATTCTGTGGTCTTGGGCAAGTTTTAATCTCTTTAAGCATCAGATTCCTTATCTTTAAAGTGGGTTATGAAGGGTTACTCCCAATGACAGAGTTACTGTGAAGCTGCTGTAAGAAATGTGGTCTGTGTCTGCTGTTAACATTCTCCACATAACCTTGTTATATCTTTAAGTGCTGGTGACTGTGAACTCATGTAGTATGTGGTTGTGAGCAGTACTGCTGATCTTGACTTTCTCAAGTCTTGAAGTCCTAACTAGGTCCTAACTAGAATAATAGAATATGTCTAATTCTCCATGAAACATCTGATAATCAGTGCCATTATTTTGAAGTCTCATCTCTTATAAAATAAATACAAGTACATGATGGATTTGAACTAATGGCCCTAGCATATATTTTAATGTTTCTCAAATTACTAATTTTAAAATTTGTAGTGATACTTGGATAGTGATAGACATTGGGGCTTCTATTTGTAGGCCATGAGATTAATCCAGTAATTTAGATATTCAGAAATGTGATGACTATATGTCTCCCATACATACTGGCTATCATTATCATTATTATTGGAAGTAGTATTAGTGTTACTTTATTGTGGCTTTATTTAGCTTTTTGTTAATTCTTTATGAGGCAGCATGTCTTTGTAAAATAAATCAATATGGTGTGATGTTTTGAGAAGTATTGCTGATCCTGTGAGTTGAAGAGAGAAGCACATTATCATTGAGAATGAGCTATTCTTTAGAATCCGGTGAAAAATAAGGCAAAAATTTCTATCTTTCTTCATGGCTTAATAGTATTCCTTGGTGTGTGTGTGAGTTTATATACAGGGTGGCCATAAAGTTCATGTGCAATTTAAAATAGTGTGCCATTTAAAATTGCACATGAACTTTATGGCCACCCTATATAATTACATTTTGTTAATACACTCATGAATTGATGGGTACTTGAGTTGATTCCATATATTTGCAATTGTGGATTATGCTGCAATAAACATTTGAATGCAAGTATCATTTTGATAAAATGACTTCTTTTCATTTGGGTAAAAACTCAGCAGTGGGATTGTTGGATCAAATTGTAGGTCTATTTTTAGTTCCCTGAGGAATCTCCATACTATTTTTCATAGAGGTTGATTTCTGTACATTGATTTTGTAACCTGAGATTCTGCTGAATTTATTTATCAATTCTAGGAGTCTCTTTCCAGATACATGTGTCACTACAAAAGGTATGAGACAGACTGTGTTATAATCCATTATTTCACATCTGAGAAACATAATTGACAGCATTTTTTATGATTCACCTATGTGAGTTTCAACTTTCTTGGCTATAAGTGTTGTTGGGAGGGCTTCATTTGTTTCTGTCCATGCAGGTTTTATGTTTCTTGATTTTTGGTTATCTCATTACTTTCATAATGACCCATGTATAAGATCATATCACCAGCAAAAAGTGATAGTTTTGCTTCCTTTTTCCTGATTTGGATATCTTTATTTCTTTCTCTTGACTGACTGCTCTGGCTAATACTTTAGCACTTTGTTGAATATAAGTGTTGACAGTGGCATCCTTGTCTTCTTCCAGTTCAAAGTGGGAATGCTTTCAACCTTTTGCCATTCAATACAATGTTGGATGTGGAGGGAAGTCCCTCCAACTTTCACACTGTTGGAGGGATTGCAAACTAATACAGCCTCTTTGGAAAGAAGTATGGAGAATTCTCAAAGAACTCCAAAAAGACCTTCCTTTTGATCCTGCAATCCCATTACTAGGCATCTATCCTGAAGACAAAAAATCATTTTATCATAAGGACATTTGAACTAGATTGTTTATTGAAGCTTAATTCATAATTATTAAGATGAGGAAACAACTAAATGCTCATCAACCCATGAATGGATTAATAAACTGTTGTATATGTCTACCATGAATTCCTATTCAGCCATTAGAAAAGATGGAGACTTTATATCTTTTGTAGTAACCTAGATGGAGTTGGAATACATTCTTCATAGTAAAATATCACAAGAATGGAAAAATGAGTATCTAATGTACTTAATACTAATATGAAGCCAGTAGATAAACCAACACACACTCACTCAAAAGAAAAACTCAATTCAATTCAAGTTGGGGGGAAGTAGGCAGGGGCAGAGGAGAAGGAATTGCTATTCTCCCACCTACTGGGCACAATATAAGGGTATATGGCGCATTTTCTGGGTGTGGGACATGACTACACTAGAGCCTTCACCTAACAAATGCAAATATCGTGATCTCATCATTTATACCCTCACATTAATCTGAAATAAAAAACCAATATTAATAAAACAAACTTTTATAGTTGTGAGTAAAGAATGACACCCATAGCAGTGAGTTCAAAAGCAAGCTAATAAGAGCAGTCTCAGGGCTTTTTGAACTCAGTGAAAGTAGTTTAAAAATTAACCCACAGTGAAATTGTTTCAAAATTGTTTTGCCTTCAACAAATTAATTTCAGTTCCTTAAGTCTTGGATTTACCATTTCTTGGGCCATTTTTCTTTGTCAACTTTGCAGATGGAAGGGTCTATTTGCCAATGGGCTGGTTTCTGTGCATGAGCTGTGACGTTGTTATCCTCTTCTAGATGATTTTCCATTGTAATTAATTATTATATTGCATGGACACAAATTTCTTAAGGGTTGAATTTCTAAATGGTGACTATTTCCCCAGATGAAATGCATCTTGAAATAATAGGAAATTATTACACTTTCAAAATCCTGCACATGGGGTATTCAGTGGCTTCTGCTATTTTTTTTTTTAATTTTCTATAATCCAGACAATAGCTTCTCCCTTTTCTCTCCTTAAAGTGCCTTCAGAGAGCTCCCAGATATAAAAGCCTGAAATAGCAGGGGGGGAGTTGACTGCAGATTTTGTGGGGGAGATCACCAAGGAGGTTTATTTCACACACCCTTAGCAGGCAAAGTGACATCCTATTTTAACATCTTTTTTCACCAGACTTCTCCTCCCCTTTGCTGGCCTTTTCAATCTTTCCTTCCTCCAGCGATTAGTGTAGTTGGCTTCAGTCTTCTCTCTCTCAATATCTGGGGCCCCTCACATTTATCTTTCCTTTATTACTGAGAGTAATTTGATTCTTCCTCAGCTCTGAGCTCAAATCTATTACAGCTAGCCATCAAAATCAGATTCCTGTAACTAGGACCCACTTATTCTAGCTGACAATAGAAGTGAAAAATACACCACATTATATGTAACACTTAAACCTCTGTTTTCTCTCTCTCTTTTTTTTTTAAATAGGTTTATTCATCTTTTCTTAGTTGTTGTAAGGAGGAGATCCAGATTTCTTCTGAAAAAAACAAAACAAAACAAAAAAAAACTAAACCACAAAAGTTTTGGAGATGTTAGAACATTAATACTAAAAATGTAAAGTCTTTTTAGGATCTTAAAATCTGAAAGCTAACAGAGATTAAAATATCATAGTGAATAAAGTTGGTTTTGATTACAGTTCAAAAATTGTCTATTCCAAACCAAACAAATGTTTTGTTTTTGTTTTTTGTAGAGACAGAGTCTCACTTTGTTGCCCATGGTAGAGTGCTGTGGCATCACACAGCTCACAGCAACCTCCAACTCCTGGGCTTAAGCGATACTCTTGCCTGAACCTTCTGAGTAGCTGGGACTATAGGTGCCCCCCACAACGCCCGGTTATTTTTTGGTTGCAGTTTGGCCGGGGCTGGGTTTGAACCTGCCACCCTCGGTATATGGGGCTGGCGCCCTACTCACTGAGCCACAGGCACCACCCCCAAACAAATGTTTCAACAACTTTTGTTGATTAACTACTGATCCTTTGTCAACTTTTCTCACAGCAATCTTTTAGTACAGGAGCATTTTTCTTTAGACTTCCTGAGGTAATCTCCATGAGTTAAATTTTTCCCATCCATTTAAAATTGATGTGTGATCTGTGTGTTGTTTGTAGAAAATTAAGAAAACTGGAAAGGGTATAAACAAAAATATAGAAACCATGCTTGATCTTACTACCTGGATAGGAATAAAATGCGATTAATTTATGGATGCATTTTATGGCTCCCTTCTTCTCCATCTTTCCTTTTCCTCTTCTTTTTTCTCTACTTCTCCATACAATATTCATTTTAAAAATAACTGAAATTTTATTTATAATCTATTGTCTAGGTTGAATGGTATAAAAATATGTTGAGCAGAATCTGTGCCCAGGATATGGAGATGCAGGGGGATACAAGACAAGATGATTATTGAGAAACAGAATTGAGATTAGAGGGGGCTTCACAGAGGACAGTACTCAGACAGCAGGAAGACTTAAGGGGCTGTGTTAGCATCAGGGACAGTTTGGCTTGTGTCAATTAACATGTGCTACATCCTCATCAGAGCCATGACTTAGGGGTTTTCCAGGGACATTAAGAGTTATCTGTCAGGTGGTGTCTGTGGCTCAGAGGAGTAGGGCGCCAGCCCCATATACTAGGGGTGGTGGGTTCGAACCTAGCCCAGGCCAAAACTGCAAAAAAAAAAAAAGAAAAAAAAAGAGTTGTCTGTCTATTCCTTCAGCCTACATTTGTGTAACACTTCTGTGTATCAGCTACTATGCTAGGTATGAGAGACACAGGGATTACTAAGACCCATATTCCTTCCATTGGGGAGTCTAGAGTCTAGTGCAGTGGTTCTTATCTTTCTAATGCCTCCTAATGCTGTGACCCTTTAATACAGTTGCTCATGTTGTGGTGACCCCCAACCATAAAATTATTTTCGTTGCTACTTCATAACTGTAATTTTGCTACTGTTATGAATCGTAATGTAAATATCTGATATGCAGGATATATTTTCATTGTTACAAAGGGGTTATGACCCACAGGTTGAGAACTGCCTGGTCTAAGGGAATAGGTGGACAAGTAAACAGACTATTACTGTGCAGCTCTAGGTGCCGGGATAAAAGGAAGCCTGTAGTACTCTGAGTGCACACACACAGAAGGACCCTAACACAAGTTTTAGGAGGAGACTAGTGGCAGAGATATCATTGTCTCAGAATAATTCTTGATAGAATTTCCTCCAGCAAAGACCAGCCATTGAAGAGCTAAATGAATGGTGGGATGAGAGGGCAGAGAAAGCAGCAGGGGGTGGGAGGAGAACCAGGGAAAAGGCCAGGCCACGGAGGATGACAAGGCCTTCCCAGGCTTATTGCAGAGGGGGGCTAAGAGCATGTTGGATGAAACATATGCATTGATTAACTACAATAAATCTGTTCTCTCCAGTTTCTCTCTCATTTGTTCAACTACATGCTCTGGTGAAATGTGGTCTACCAGGAGGGCTGTCTTCATACATAGACCGCTCTTCTAAGACTGTTGGGCAAAGCAGTAGTTAGAACATCTGCTGTCTTCCTGTCCTATGAAGCCAAAAGGAAAACTGTCTCTGTCACTAATTGGCTACTGACTGAGGAGCAAGGACCTCAGCTTTGTCATCTATAAAACGAAGGGGTTGGTTACCAGCCATTTTTAAGCTTTACTTTTTCCAATCAGCAGAAACCCTTCCAAATGAAATTTTAGGTGAAAGCCCAGTATTTAGGGCTAATGAACTGTTGTTGTTCAAGTTGAAACTAGGGTGGAGGGCCCAGAGTAGGTGCCCTCAGCTGTCCCTCCCTCACTGTGGTGATATTTAGGGGCCCCCATGAACATCACTGGACTGAATCATGCTTCTCCAAATGGGGCGTAAGGATTGCATGGATCTAAATCACCCCAGGTACAGGGCTCTGTCCCAGACGTTCTGAGTCAAAATTTCTGGGTTTGGGACATAGGGCTCTATTTTTAGTAAGTACCTCATGGGATTCTCATGTATGTTGAAGTCTGAGTGCCACTGGACCAAATGCTTCAAGGTCCCTTTTGATCTTTAAATACTGTGACTCTGTAATCCTCTTCAGCTTTGGCATGATGGTGAGGAGCCACAAAAGGGAAGTCAGTGACGCTATAGGCCTAAAGATTCAACAGAAATGTCAGATTGGAAGTATAAGGGAGGATAGGATGGCAGTAATCATGGAGATGATAGTGGAAGGTGACAGTTGGATATAAGACAGTGATTATAAAATGGACTAGGGAAAGAAGAGGAACTTTAACCATAAGATCTTCCAACAATGAAGATGTTGTATTCCAGATGGAAGAAATTATAGCAAAATGTGTCAGGAGATAATTTAGAGCAAGAGTTAATACCTTGATCAGATAATCCCATAAATCCTGAGCTCATCTACATCATGGCACTCCATCACAGCACAGAGAATCATAATAATCTCCTTACCTTTCATTTATTTGTCAGCCTTTATTGAAATCTTACTGTGTTCCAGACACCTTGTTATGTTCTGGGAATGCAGGTGAATCCAAATAGATGTCTTCTCTGCAATCCTGGAGCTTAGTGTTTGGTTGGGAAGGTTAATTTAATAAAATAGTCCTGTTAAATTATATGTAATTACAAACCAAGGCAAGTCTGCTAAGGTAAAGAATATGGGTCTAAAGAAGGACCATCTTTCTCTCTGTAGAGAATATTGACCAAGGTGAGATGAGATGAGATAAGGCCGTATAAGAGGGAGTTCTTTGAGGAGGAGTACATTTGAGCTGAGAACTTAATGATGACTAGGAGTTAACTGGGCAAAGGTGGTGGTGGGAGTGAGAATGATGGGGTGGGAAGAAGAATTCCAGACAGAAGAAAAAGCATATGAAAAGGGCCCGTGGAGTCAGGGAAGATGGTGATTATAAGGGACTGAGTGGCAGAAGCCCACAGAGTAATGACAAGAGAAGAGCAGGTGCAGCCAGGGTTGGAAAAGCCATCAGAAGCCAGACCCTGCAGGGCCTTCAAGGCCATGTGAGGGGCCTGGGTCTTTTGCCTAAAAGTAGAAGGACTACATGGAAGGGTTTGTCTTTGGAAAATCTCATGCCTGTTGTGTGGGGAGAAGGTAATGCAGAGGGGCGTGGGAGATGTAGGAGGGTGGTTGCCCTATTGCCGTACTTGTCTGTCTGTTCTTATTACTGTGCTTGTGGCTGAGACAATCCCTGTATTTCCATCACCACCTGAATAGCGTCCAGCGTGCAACTGACACTCAATAATCATATGGTAAGTGAGCAAAATGCATGTAAGGAAATTAAATAAATCATTTCAAGGCAAAAGCAAAATATCTTTTTAGTTCCCCTCCTTCTTCCTGGCAACTGTGTAATGTGGGGCGAAGGGAGGAGTCCATTTATTTCGTGCTCTTGTGCACATTTTTGCCTGTTGTCATTGCCACTTGAGAAGGTGGAGTCCTTGGACACAGAACGCAGCTTTAATCCGAGTGTTCTGTGTTACTGGGAGTCCCTTTGGCTCTGCTGGACCTTAATGTGCATGGCACAGTGTCTGACATTTAAAGAAAGTGAGAGGATTAAGTCCATCTGGGCTTCACTTCTGAATTAGCAGAGCTCAAGATAGGACTTGAAGCCATGCTTACTGTTTTCCTTGCAGCTGTCCCAGATCGTAGCATGATGGACAAAAAAAACTGTGGGATCCTGGGTAGCTCTGGACACTTGGGTGGAGAAGCGAAGACGGGCTTGTTGGGGTCTGCAGCAGATGCTCCCCTCACAGCAGCACTGGCCAATGAGTCCTGTTCACCCAGCTGGCCTCATCTGGTTACCTTGCCTCTTTCCTGGCACTTATGTTCGGACGTGCTTTCCCTTTCGCACTGCTGTATTTATGACTTCATTTTCAAATCAAACGCTCATCTGGCTGGCTGCCTGAGAAATCACATGTGGAGTGCTGAGAGACCAAGGCAGGGGATGGTGCCCTTGCTTCTGGAGGGCTGGTCTGGAAACCATATGAACTGTAAATAGTTTTAAAATGTACAAAAAAAAGAGAGAGAGAGAGAGAGAGAGACAAAATTAAAGCTTTCTGCCAAAAGGGGAGAACTGAGGTTTTTTTTTTTCTTTCTTTCTAGACTCAGTTATGAAGTATCTGTTGGAAATTACTGACCTCTATCATAGAGTCTGTTTACTCTATCAGCCCAGGTCAGGCCAGTCCAGATCTAAATCTCCTGGAAACTCAGCTCTGCAAACACTTTCTTTATTAGAAAATCATTTTAAAGTCATAGTACCATGAGTTAAATTGTTAGGTACATTATTTTAATGGAAATTTGCCTTCTTTCACTTAATGCTTCTCTTGGAAACTCAAGCAATACAAAGAGGTTAATATTTTTTTCAATAATAGAATCCAATTCTCCAGTATAAGAGTAAGACAAATAAAAGATGAGAAAAAGGACCTGGCCACCATTATTTGCACCCCAGTAGATAACTAATGCAGTACAATGTCACTTGCCTCAGCCTGTGATCTGTTTTCTTGGTTGGGCTTTCTGTTTTCACCTGATTCTTCAACATTATAGAAAATAGTTTCAAAAGAAATATAGATACTTTTTTTTTTTTTTTTTTTGCCTTTGGTTTCAATTCTCGTGGGTGCGAGGCGCAGAGATGCTGTCACACTTTCTATCCCGATACTACCAGGGCCAGCCTTTCATTCTGCTTTGGTGAATATCTTCAAATTCTTCTTTTTTTCTTTCTCTGTATTCTAAATTTTGTTCTCCCTCTGTAGGTCTTTTCTCTCTCTTCTAAGGATGAGGAAGAAAGATCATTGGAATTGAGATACAGAAAATGATAGGAAAACAATGTTCAACAGAGATTTTATTAAATAGAGAACATTTTAGAGTAGCAGATGTCTAAAAATGTAGATTCAAGTTTATGCAAACCAGCATGCAGAGGGCTGTAGCATAAATGCTTACAATTGGCATGCAGATTTGTTGATGTTTACTTTCAAATCTGGCACTGATAATACCAAACTAATATAACTTCTATCCAAATGTACTTAATTATGGCCACCATTCCTGGCATGAAATCTCCTGTTGTAACCAAGTTGAACATACAGTTCCCAATAGTGTCTCTTATGATTAGTAAAGAAATGTTTAAGAGAAAAGTTTGCTCATACACATATTTAAACATATTTTTACAGATTATAAATTAGACCATAAGGTCTTGAAACCCCTTGATAGCTAGAAAGCAGAGAGGGCTTAGAGGAGTGTGAGGCCAGCCCGTCATTGCTGTGAAGCAGAAAAACTTCATCCCAGAGCTGGGTGGAGCACACAATGTAGCGTGTTTTCCAGAAAGTAATTGAAAGGGCAACTTTTTGGCAGAATGTTTTCATCTTTCTAATAGAGAAAATCAGAGTCTATTCCAGGCAAAAAAATCATCCTATAGTTATATCCAGGAAAAAGAAAAAAAGCCTAGAGACCTTGAGATTTGAGTAATGGAGAGAAAAGTGAAAGGATTGCATTAGAAGGCCTATATCATCCTTCTTATCTCTAAAATATGAGAGCTGGAACTACCATTTGATAAACTAAGCCTGGACCAACGCTTTCCCACTGTCCAGGGAATTACAGAGCTTGGGTCACTGAGGCCTGGGGTAGCAGATGTGTTAGGATTATCACCAGAAGCCAGGTTTACCTAGGCCTGCTGGGTCGGGAATAGTGAATTTGTCTGGGTGCTCTTGTTTATGGCCTAGGCTGGGCCTGTGGAGAGTGTGGCAGTTCCTGCTTATGCTCCAGTCCTGTTGGCTCGAGTTGGAAAAGCTGATGGGGCTCAATAACACAGCCAGTCTTCTTGGAGCCATTTCAGTTATTGTCCCTGAACTATTAACATCACACATATCATGGCTTTTCTGAACCAGAGGAATCATTAGGTCTTAGTTCCCCAAATACTGTGCACCTTTTATGCACCAAAAATGATTGACATACCATTTCTGGTTTCATGACTCACATGTTGTGGGAGAGAGACAAACAAATGAATAGTTTCAATGTAATATGTGTGACGATGGAGGTTTTCATGGACTGCCATCAAAGCACCGAAAAGGGGGTACTTAGCTCCGTCTGGGACTCACAGGAATCTCCCTGGAAGAGGTGTCTTCAAAACTAATCAACTAAAAATATAAAAATCCTAGAAATGTGAAATTGCCTACTTTTTTTAGAGAAAAGCATTAGCATTATCCCTTGTTGTATTAGTTTGTTTTTTGCGCATATACATAGTACCTATATGCAAAAAAGACTTCACAATATAGACGGTCTCCAGGTTAAAAATGACCCAATTTATGGCCTTCCATACTTAGGAATGGGCTTCTAAGGCTTCCCATAAGGGTTATTTATTTAAATAATTGAGTTAATAGCTAATTTCTTTCAACCCATGTAAACAAACCCGCATGGCACAAGCAGCTCACTGGGGCAGCGACTTCATTTGAGCAGCTGGTCTCATTGTTTATACGGTCGCTTGTGACAGCATCACTTTCATCTTAACTTTTTTATTTGATTCTGTGAGTCTGTGTTTACCCATATGAGCGTGCCTCCAAAGCAAAGTCCACTGCGAGTCCAGATGAGCCTGCAACAAAGAGAAAGGTGATTACAATGGAAACAAAAGCAGGAACAATTAAGTGTTCAGAGAAAGGCCAGACACCGTCACTCATTGGGAAAGCATTAGGTTTCGGTTGCTCAACCATCAGAATAATTATAAAGGATAAAGTGAGGATAATGGAACTTGTGAGGCAGTGCTCCAACGAAAGCATCAGTTCTTACCAACCAGCATAGTGGATTCATTATTGAAATGAAAAGGTTATTAATGATTTGGTTAGAAGATCAAAAGAAGTGTAACATTCCTGTCAGCTTAGTGTTGACAAAACATTAGGTGAGTATTAACCTTTAATTTTTTCTTGAAATTTTTTCTATCTCCTATCTAAAGTTTTTGCACGCGTTTGTTTTTATGCCCTATTTGTTTGAATTAAAAGAAAGAACAACAGTATTACAGTCCTGGGTTATTATTATTATTATAGCATTGCACTGTTGTTATTATTATTAGCACATATAAGCCATTATAGATATTATTATTATTACATATGCACTGTTTTCTATGTCACATACAAAAATTTGACCTAAAGACATTCTCAGGAGGGCTCAGTGCCTGTAGCTCAGTGAGTAGAGTGCCAGCCATATACACCAAGGCTGGTGAATTTGAGCCTGGGCTAGGCCTGTTAAACAATAATGACAATTGCAACCAAAAAATAGCTGGGCGTTGTGGTGGGCGCCTGTAGTCTCAGCTGCTTGGGAGGCAAGAGAATCACTTAAGCCCAAGAGTTTGAGGTTGCTGTGAGCTGTGACAGCACTGCACTCTACCAGGGGTGACAAAGTGAGACTCTGTCTCAAAAAAAAAAAAAAAGACATTCTCAGGAATATATCTTTTCTGTAACTTGGGGAATGCCTGTATATACAATTTGTATTTCACTTTTTTCTTTTTTTCTTTTATTCTCTGAACTGTTATTCTTTGCCTTGCAATGGTTCATCCTGACCCGACCCTCTTTCCATACTTTGTGTTCTCTCTACTATACTTTCTTAGGGCCTTCCCAGCGGGTGTAGTCATGCAAAACTACCACATCAGCTCTAGAGGTAAAAACGCTATGAGTGACCACATATATAACTACTCCACCCAAATATTCATTCAACAAATATGTTTTGAGCCCCTAACATGTGCCAGGCACTGTACTACTTCTTAAGGATACAGAAATGAGCAGGCCAGACAAATTCTTGCTTTAAGGAACCAAACTTCTAGTGGGGAAGACAGACAACAAACAAAATATAAGTAAATGATATGATTTCAGGTAGTTAGAAATGCAAGAAAGAAAATAAGATAGGATAATAGGGTAGCGAGTGATGAGATGAGAGGGAGGCAGATAATTTTGAATAGGGCGATGAGAGAAGACCCAAAAGAAGAGACGAGGTTTGAGTTGGGAGAGAGCCATGCCAAGATCTTAGGTCAGAGAAACAAGTGTAAGAGCCTCAAAGTGGAAATGAACTTGACAGCAAGATTATCTACTATGGCTAGATAATTGTATTAAAGAATTGGAATAAAGGAGTTCTGAGGAGATGGCAAGAGCCAATTCCTGTAGGTATGGTGGAGAATTCTGATTTCATGTAAAATGTAATGAGAAGCCATCAGAGGGTTTTAAGCAGGATAGTGATATACATGACAAAAAGATTATTCTAGATGCTGTGTAGACAGTGGACAGCAAAGAAAAGCATGAGCAGCATGAGGATGACAAATTTTGTTTCCCACTGCTGTCCAGGTGAGACAATGATGCCATGTACTTGAGTGGTAGCAGTGAAGGATGTAAAAGAAGTAAGTCTCTCTCTCACATCTCCTATGTCATAATCATCATCTGACATGGATTTTCAGACACACCCACACTACAGAAATAGAACAGTACAAGGAACAATCTGTATTATATACTTTCAGGTAATACACCATCAACTTCCTGCTATTTTTGTATCCATCCTCACCTTTTTATTTTCCAAGTTTTTTTTTTCTTTTGAGACAGAGTCACACCCTGTTGCCCTGGGTAGATTACTGTGACATCACAGCTCACAGCAACCTCCAACTCTTGGGCTTAGGCAATTCTCTTGCCTCAGTCTCCCAAGTAGCTGGGACTACAGGGGCTTGCCACAATACCTGGCTATTTTTTTGTTGCAGTTTGGCCAGGGCTGAGTTCGAACCCACCACCCTACCCACTGAGCCACAGATGCTGCCCATTTTCCGAGATATTTTAAAAGCAAATCTTTAAGTGCATGTATTAGTTTACATTTTACAAAATGCTTTCAAATATCTCATCTGAAACTCACAAATTTCATGATAAAGAGCAGGTGTTAAAATGTCAGCTGGGTTTACATTATTGTAAACACTTCAGTCTTACTAATAAAGAGACATTCTGAGGGGTTGACAAAAGCCAGTTTTTTTAGATAACAGTGAGATTTCAATGTTTGGTCAGTTTCTCGCTCAAAGTCACACTGCTGTTTGTTAATAGAGCATGGACTCTAGTCTATGTTTTCTAATTCTGCAAAATGTATTCTTTTTTACTATGTTACATTAGTTCCTTCATAATGAAGAGGCCAATATTCTGTTCTTTAAGAGTGTAAGGATTTTACCCCTTAACCCCTCCCGCCCTTCCTGCTTCTTGGATTCCAATGACCTTTATATCTCCGTGTGCTTGCGTCCATCATTTAGCTCCTAATCGTTAGAGAGCACATGTGGTGTTTGTTTTTCTATTCCTGAGATATTCTACTTAGAATCATGGTCTGCAGTTCCATCTACATTGATGCAAAAGACACTATTTCATTCCTTTCTATGGCTGAGTACTACTCCAAGGTACTTATTGAGTACGATGAACACTATTCTGGTGACAGGCATGCTAAGAGCCTTAACATTGGTATACCCTTAATATTTTGAAATTTTTTAAAAAGTGTAAGGATTATTAAAAATTTAATTCCAACCTCTGGTTCATGTTGAACAGATTTTTGTTCCTGGAGAAATCAAGGTTGTACCTACAATATGAAATTTTATCATTTTTGTTTAAATAATCCATTAAGATTTGTCATTCATGAATCAGGAGAACTTTGTTTCTCATAATTAAGGTGTCGAGGGTATAAAATAATGGTCCAATAGAAGGAAGTATTCTGGTCATCATGAGCAATAAGATTTATCCTGTCCCGAGAGAAATATGAATGGCACAATGGCTAAAGCCTCAGAAAGTGGAGATGTTGTACTCATGATCATAAGTAAATCCTGACTGAAATCAGTTGGTGCTAAGTTGTGATTCTGAGAAGACGAGCCTAGAGGGACCAGAGTTATACAGTCCAGGCATATAGTTTTCTGATGAGCTCACTCTACATGGGGAGAAATCTTGGGATGTCTTGAGAAGTGAAAGTTAATATATCCTCTATTAGACAATTCCTCTGGTCTATCAACTCCCTCACTGGGCTTCTGATGACAGCTATATGGCAAACAACCCAACACTGAGGTCATTCTTTGTCGTTAACCGGAAGGGTATTCCCATGCTCCAGGTATCAGAAAACAAAGATGATTTAGTAGCAGTTATTTAAGAGGCATATTTATATTTTCCATTTGATCTCTAGGTTTTTTGATAATTACAGTCTGTTTCAAATCCCACTTGTAGCCCAAGAGCAGCCTTCATCTCATTAATGAAGGGTGATGGTAGTCCCATGCCAGTGAGTAACCCACTGATTAAGAATTCTACCTACCGGGGCAGCACCTGTGGTTCAAAGGAGTAGGGTGCCAGCCCCTTGTGCTGGAGGTGGTGGGTTCAAACCCAGCCCTGGCCAAAAACTGCAAGAAAAAAAAAAAAAGAATTCTACGTACCTCCTAGATCTGTTTCTGCAGAACTCAAGAAGATAAACATTATGACTTACTTTAGAGTGACATTAAAATTTTTTCTTAAAAAATATCTAGGACTTAATATTGCTGTAAATCTAGTAAGTAAACACATGATTTTCCAGCAATATCTTTTGTTGTATTTTGTGCTACAAAATCAGAAATGATGCTTCCAGAACATTAGGTTCTCTGACCCTAGCAAACTAAATCACACCTCTGAGAGACAACTTTGCTTTGTTTATGTTGGTACGGCTTGTGTTATCACTTGATGTATTAAACAACTAATATTTTTTCTGATTTAACAGACATTTGGTTCTCTCTTAAGCTGGCTCTATACAGGAAAATTGATTGAGGTTTTCACCAGAGGCAATGGAAAAATAAACAGACGGTCCCCAAGTTATAAACATTCAACTTATATACTCAATTGCATTTATGAATGAAGGCTATTACAGAAAGTCTCTGAGTTATGAACATCCAGCTAATGTATGACTTGTGCTTATGAACAGAGGCCGTTACAGGTAATAGATAAATGTACGTGTTCCAACTTATATGCTAATTCAACTTAAGAACAGCCTAAAGACTCTACCTTGTCTGTAACCTAGGATTGCCTGTAATATAGATCTTTTTTCCTAGAGCTAAGTCAGGTTTTCTTCTCCATTGGAAGCTATCTATTCTTGAGATAAACAAAAAAGACTATCTTCTTTGTTTTTCAAAAAGAGGGGGTTTATTTATTACCGAGCTTAGTACTGGAAAGAGTCAAGTTCTCTGATATCTCCACCTAAGGTGTGACCACTTAGATGAAAAGAGTGGTTGATCTACTCAGGCTAAAGAGATTGTACATTTTCTAAAATCCAAGTATGTTCTTCATGTATGGAATAATTCAGGAATAGTGACTTTTTTCTATAGAAATTATTCTTACAATATTTAGGCAGTCAGTGGTTATCTCTTGAATATTTTTAATGGGCAGGTACTAAAAACGTTTCTCCCAACTTTAGGTACTAACTGTTGGAAAAGGGGATGAATTGGGTGATTTTACAGATTTTTCCCCCCAAAGCTTTAAAATTGTAGGGGAAGCACAAAGATTCACGACAGCTGCTCACATTGACTTTATAGGATTGAAATAGAATCTCTGCAAAGGTGAAACAGCTTAGAATTAAGAAGGAATGTTCTAAGTGTGTGAACATGTCAACAGGGAAATTGGGAAGTGGACCCTCAGTGTAACACATGCCCCTCAGGCCTGCCCGGCCTATCTTCCCAGCTACCAGGAGTGCTGCCCACATACAGGCCTCTGATGTCAGCCCTCTCTGGGAATTACCATTGGTCCAGGAAAGTGTTTTTGCTCAAGGTCACCCATCCTTCATGGGTGGGTCACCTATATCTAATGACAGAAAGGTGCCAGGGCATAAAGGCCTGGCCCTGTTGATACAATTCTGAAGGCCTGCTCTAACTCCAAAGCTGCCCCTGAACTTGGCTGAGGCCTTTGTTGTGATGGCATCCCAACTCCTATCTCCGCCCAAGCATGCTGCCTTCACTCCCTCACAGGTATTAATACCAAGAGAATTTGCCAATCAACTTCTTACAAACAAATCTCCCTGAGTTGCCCAGAAACCCAACCTAGACCTACTGTGTTTTGCCGTGTGCTTTGATGCAAAATGCATACCCATGTTTTTTGCCCAAACCTTCAAGAAAACACCCCTTGAGAAAGTGGCCAGCTTTCAGCTGGGAGAGACACATCTGGGGTGTTTAACACTCCCCCGGTAAACGTGCAGATTGCACCACCTTCCCACGGCTGCCCACTGCGTGAACACCGCCCCTTCCCTCTCTTCTGAGCACTCTTCCCTCCCAGTCACATCAGGCACTGCCGCTGAGATGGTCACTTATGTGGCTGGTGGGACAAGAGCCTTTGAGGCTGCCTGTCCCGGTAGGCAGCCAGGTGGGTCCCTGGGGTCTGCATAAGATTCCCTGTCCCCTCCACATGGCTGGGCCTCCTTGGCCTTACCCTATATGGCTGCAGCTTGCCTTGCCAGCTCTGCCACTGCCCCTACCCTGATCACAGCAGTTGGCAGAGACCCCTCTGGTTCACTCCCACCTGATCCCAGATCCTCCTGGATTGGAACCCCCTGTCCCTGGCAGGCCCTGGTGGGAGGGTGTGGTGGTCCCAAGAGATCCCCTGTGTACGCCCACTTCCAAGCTGCACTGCCCATGTATAATGCACAGCCTTATTTTCCCTCAAAAATTTGGGCAAAAAAGTGTGCACTATAGATAGCAAAATACGCTAAATTGCTCTGTTTTCTCCATGGCTAACCTAAGTTATTTCCTCTAGCATTTATATGTGAGAGCAGACGTGATAGTTTTTCTGTGAAATCACTTCTGAATTCCTTGTAGTCTCATACTCTATTAGCCATTTATTAATGAAATCCTGCTAAGAATTTACTGAAGTCAGAGTCTTAGGAAACTTATTTGGGAAAGGTTTTAGTTTAGGGAAATAATGGACGAGAATACATTTTTTGCACAATATTCAGAGGCCTTATTTCTTAGGTAAAACTTAGTAAGCAAATCAATCATTTTATTTTCAAATTAGGAAGGCTAAAATGTATATTTCTGCTTTGAATAATATACAATATGATTTATAAGCCTTTATAAAATTAAGCAAGACATCTCTAAGATTTATGATCTTTTCTCAACAAATCGTGAACCTGCATTGTCCACGGTGTAGGGCTGCGTCTTTCATCATTTCCCCTGCTTCTCACCTTCCTCTTGGCAAAATTGGTGAGAGGGCACCTTCAGCAGCGACCATGGACTTCCCCTGGTGATTTTGCTCCAGCATAAGAGTTGCACTAATAACCAAGGGGAAAAAGGAGGGGAACATCTGCATTCTTCAAAAAGATTCCAAAGATATGAGCATTATGCTCCTTCGCACTGTAATGAGATTCCGTTCACCCGTCTGTTGTTAGGGGATCAGGGCCAAGCTGCATGCTTTATTCTAGTGTGGCTCTGACAGGACTGGGATTGAAAAGAACCAGAAACTGCTGCTGTCCGCTGAGCGTTTGTAGCAGGGGCCCCTGACTGCGAGCTATCTTTTTCTTTAAACACGAAACTGTGTATTGTTGCCATGATGGAATCCCTTCAGCTCCTCAGGGTCCATTCTCTTTTTAAACAGTCAATATATTATTCATTTAGGAAATAAAGTAGAAAAGAATAATAAATAGAGATTTATTAAGAGCATGGGCTTTCAAGCCAGACAGACTTGGGTTCCAGTCCCGACTTGCCACTGACATGTAACTTTGGCAAAGTTTCATTTTCTTTTATTTCTTCTTTCTTCTATTCTTCTCCCAATTTGGCTTCTAAAATACCCATATATGTAGTGCCAAAAATCCAAGCAGTACAAAAGAGTAAACAATACAAATAAAGTCTCCCTTCCATCCCAGTTCTCTCTTCATTTCTTTTCTCTGGTGGCAACAGTTTTTTATGTGTCTTTCAAAAACTTCCGTGCATGTAAAAACATATATAGGAAGGGCAACATCTGTATTTCTGCATTTGAATGACGCACAATAGGATTTGTAACAGTTTACACAAATTAAACAGAGCATCTATAAGATTGATTACCTTTTCTCAGGTAGACAATTTAGGTTAACGTGTCTATATATAATTTAGGTTAACAATTATCCATTTAGGAACATCTCTGTTTCAAAGGCAGAATCTTCTCCTGCATATACAGTGTTCATGCTTCTTTTTTATCATACTGTAACTTAGAGCACAGTTCATCTAAGCACATATAGACTTTATTCTTTTAATTGACTTCACTGTATTCCACTGGGTAGATGAACCCTGATTGAATAAGTGTTCTGTGGTATCTCTATGTAATTCCTATAGATGGACATTTTAACGATTTTCTAATTACTCGCTATTGCAAATAATGCTATGGTACATATCCTTGTCAATTCATATGTAATAACCTATGTGATTAGTTCTTTAAAATAGTATATCTGCGACTCGGCGCCTGTGGCTCAATCGGCTAAGGCGCCAGCCACATACACCTAAGGTGGCGGGTTCGAATCCCCAGCTCAGGCCTGCCAAACAACAATGATGGCCGCAACCAAAAAATGGCCGGGCGTTGTGGCGGGCGCCTGTGGTCCCAGCTTCTTGGGAGGCAGAGGCAGGAGACTTGCTTGAGCCCAGGAGTTGGAGGTTGCTATGAGCTGTGATGCCATGGCACTCTACCCAGGGGGATAGCTTGAGGCTCCGTCTCAAAAAAAAAAAATAGTATATCTGCAATGACTATGAGAATGATGTGAAGGCTATGTTGGCCAATTGGATGAGAATGTTTCAAATTGTATATGGAACTAACACACTATACCCATGATAGTATTAATGTGCACAACTATGATTTAATTAAGAAAATAGTATATCTGCATAAACGTGTGTGGGCATTTAAATTTTTGTTAGATACTGCAAAATAGGGCAAATGTCTCAATTTCTCTGAACCTTAGTATCCTATCCTGTAAAATGAGAGTTGAAACAATACCCATCTTACAGGTTGTTGTGAGGATTAAATGAGATAAGATACACAGTGTTGCTGGACATAGCAAGTTCAAGTATAAGACCCCAGGCTTGGCGCCCGTGGTTCAGTGGTTAGAGCACTAGCCACATACACCCAGGCTAGTGGGTTTGAACCCAGCCTGGGCCTGCTAAACAACAATGACAACTGAAACAACAAAAAAATTGACGGGCATAGCCAGGGGTTGTGGTGGGCACCTGTAGTCCCAGCTACTTGGGAGGCTGAGGTAAGAGAATCACTTAAGCCCAAGAGTTTGAGGTTGCTGTGAGCTATGATGCCCTGGCACTCTACCAAGGGTGACATAGTAAGACTCTGTCTCCAAGCCCCCCCCCCCCAAAACCAAACATATCTATAAAAGACCCCAGTTAAATTCAAATTTCAGGTAAACAATAATAATATTTTAGTAGAAGCATTTTTCAAGTATTTCACAGGACATATTTATACTAAAAAATAATTTGCTGTTTATCCAAAATTCAAAGTTAGTGGCATGTCATTTGTTTTAGTTTGGCAACCCCATGAAGGGATCAGTATAGTCCCTGAAATGCAGTAAGCATTAAATAAATTTTGACTGCTATAATTCATATCAGACTTTCAGGAAAATATATCATATGGCCAATGTTTTTGGAAATAATTCTATATCTTTAAATTTATTTATCATTAACCAATAAATGTTTGTTGAACACCTACTATGAAACAGACATTATTCTAAGTCCTAACGGTGGTGAACAAAAGAATGTCTATATGAGCAGGGAATACTATCGTTTGTTAAAGGACTGACATGTGCTTAAGACTAAAAACCCAGGTCAGGTGCAGTGGCTCACGCCTGTAATCCTAATACTCTGCCAGGCCAAGGAGGGTGATTTCCTTGAGCTTAGGAGTATGAGATTAGCCTGAGCAAGAATGAGACCCTGTCTCTACTAAAAAGAGAAGAAATTAGCTGGGTAGGTGGAGCATGCCTGTAGTATATCTATTCAGGAGGTGAGGCAAGAGGATTGCTTTTCAACCCAGGAGTTTGAGGTTGCTGTGAGCTATGAACCAAAAGCACTCTAGCCTGGGGCAACAGAGTGAGACTGTCTCAAAAAAAAAAAATAAGTAAAAGCTCTCTTAGTGGATTTGTTAATTAGAGGAGGTCAATTCTATTGACCTTTATTATCTTCTCTCTCTAGTACCCCAAAAACTACTTCTGTAATTGTGAGGAAATCCCCTTTGTAGGAATTGTGATGAGAAGTTAGGAGAATTAGAGCATGGAAAGGGCTGGCAGGAGCCTTGGAGGGCCTAGTGAAGGTCCTCCTCTCTGTTTCTTGAGCTTTAGCAATGCACTCAGTATTTTGTATGAGGCAAATGCTTGATTGCTAGTCTCTAAAACCAAAAGGTTAGTGACATAGAGTGTGGTAGGTCCTACCTCACTCCCAGACTTGTGTTTTTTTCAAGGAAGTTTTCAGCAAAGCCCAGCAGCAATTTGTATGCTGTGACTTGCCAGGAAGAAGCAGGTTCAGACCAATTTATCAAAAATTATTGGGTGCAGTTTGCTACTTCTCATCTCCTTTACTCAGAACTCAGATTTTCTGAAGTTCTGAAAATAGGTACATAGTAGATGTATTTTGAAAGATTCTTTCCTTAAAGTAATTCTAGTTGCTATTCTTTTTTTTTTTTTTTTTTGAGACAGAGTCTTAAGCTGTCGCCCTGGGTAGAGTGTCGTGGCATCACAGCTCCCAGCAACTCTTGGGCGTAAGTGATTCTCTTGCTTCAACCTCCCAAGTAACTGGGATTACAGGTACCTGCCACAGTGCCTGGCTAGTTTTTGGTTGTAGTTGTCATTATTGTTTGGCAGGCCCAGGCTGGATTTGAACCCACCAGCTCCAGTGTATGTGGCTGGCTCCTTAGCCACTTGAGCTATAGGCACTGAGCCTCTAGTTGCTATTCTATAGCAGATAAACTCCATATGTTTTTATGGTGCCTTTAGAATTTAAATTTTATGAATCTTTTTCTTGAATTTTGGCTTATTTAGTGATTAGCTTATGTGTTTACTAAGGGGAAGGCCATCTTACAATCCTGCCTATTTTTGAAAAATCTGGTTCAAAGAAGCTTAGACTAGATTATGTCCTTTTCAAAATCTGGAATAATTATATGATGATGCTGAAAATTCAGCTGTGTTTTAAAACCTTGAAATTTCTTGATTCAATATAATTAAATGAATAAGTTCATTTTCAGCATATTCATATATTGTAATTCATCCACAAGAGCAAGAGGGCTTTCCCTGACAAATGTAAAAGCCATGTTTAGAGATGCTGAGTCTGTAGGGCTGAGTGTCATTTTTATAGCCCATGAGGCCATCCTCTGTCCCTGCAGTGGAGCTATGATGCAAGATTGCTCCGAACTTGAGCCCTGAGAACAGCTGCATCACACATGGTGAGCCAGGGAGTGTCTGTTTTCATTGTTTCAGGGTGCTGACGAAACCCGATCGCTATACAAGTGAAAATATTAGAATTTAGAAATATATGTATTTTGAAGATGAACTTTAAAGTAAATCTTTCTGTCTGCCCCTCCAGTCCTGCTGGGATGTCTTTGATACTGTGTTGTCATCAGTGGTGGTGGTAAGGGGGTAGAGACAAGAAAAATGGCTGGATTCAAGATATAGATTATTTAAATGCATTTGTAGGTCTTTATCAGTTTGTGCTTGTTCACTGACTTTGGATCCTTCTGTAGCTATGACCCTTAGTGTTCATTGAATGTACCTCTGAGTTCCTAGTTAAGTGCACTGATAAATATCTGGTAATACAGAATAGGAAATAATGTAAAAAAACCTCCTCTCATTGTATTGTACTCGTTGGTTATTCTATATATATTCAACAGATGGTTATTCTAATCTATTCACATATGAGGTAAACCAAGACATCTCAGACAACCTATGGTTTACTGATAGTCTAGGCCCTTCTGAAAAAACTCTAATTACATTTGCACAGTGTTACTTTCTCCTCTCTAAACTAGTCTATTTTGTATTTCTTTCTCTTACTCTTCATTTTGTGTCTGAAAACTCATCAAATCATAAGATAACTTTCTTCAAGTATCATCCTGGTTCTTGTGAGGCAGCTGTTCACCAACCTGATGGATGTGTTCATTGTGGAAGTTATTGATGAAGCAGTGGGGTAGTGCTAGGCTTGGGGTCAACATTCAGGAAATGCTGTTTGCTGTTTCTGTATGGTCCTTCTGAGAGATTATATAGGGCACAAGTAGGAAGAAGAAGAGTTTGAAAATAAGACTTAATATCATCTTGACTTTTTGCGGAAGCAGATGCACTTTTAATAGACTTCAGAGCAATTCAGTAGCAGTGCAATTTCCATAAACAAAGGTGTGAGATCTTTGTCCAGACATGCATGTCAACTTTTCTAAGATATCATTTGCTGAGAAATGTCCAAACCAGGCATCCGAAGAAATAAACTAGCACATAATCATACCTGTAAAAATAAACAAAATGAGGTTTAGAAGGCTTCTTAGGTTCTCTCATTGTCATCAAATTAGATAAAGTGCAGAAAAGTATGGCATTGGAAAAATGATTGAATTCTGGCTAGAGATGAAAATGCTGCAATTGAAAATTTTCCAGAACAACATGTACTTGGATCTGTATTAAAGAAAAATTCTTCGAGTGTTTAAGCCAAATGATCCAGCAGAGTTGATAGTGTGAGGCATATTTCACAGTTGTATAAATATTTAAAACTGTTTTCCAGACTATAAAACAAGTAAATTAGATTATTTTTTAAAAACTGCACAATGAAATAAAGCTGCTCACCTGAATTTGTTGGAGGAACCTGTCCTACTCATCCTAGGCCTTCTCTCCTGGAAAAGAATAAGAAGGCAGTGTGATGAGGAAAACAAAGCTGGTTTATGTTTCAGGGAATTTCAGAAGGGATGATTAGTATCACAGTATGCAGCCACAGGTGGTTTGTTTCCAGAAGCCTGTCTGGTTTTGGGCAGTCTTGACTAACTTGTCACCAAGGGCCAGATCCAATGGACACAAAAGCTGTTCAGCATAAACCCCTTTGAACTTGGTTAAGGGTGGTCTTAAGGCTCCCTGATGTACAGGAGCTTCACAGAAGCAGTGCAGCTTGTTGGCTGAGTTGTTTTCTATTCCGAGAGGCTGGTGCTGTCCTGTGAGAATGGCACCAACTTGTCCTTCAGTCTCAGTGTTGCTTTGTAGGTGGTCTTTCTCATCATCACCCATGTTGTTTCTGCCCTTTCCAAAATTTATTTTTTTTCCCCTCTTATATTTTAACTATTTCCTTGGACCAATTTCCCTTGCCAGTATCTCCTCACTTTTTGCCTTCAGTTAAATAGACAGTGATGTTTCTGTATTATTAATAAAGAGTTTGAAAACAAAGGCCAAATTTATTGAGGTTTCCTAGCTGCTGTATAATGCTGGCATCCTGGGGGTGGGGGAAAAATGCTCGTCTGGGAGTTAGGCGTCTTGAGTTTAGGCCAGGGGTACAGCTAACTCACTGGATATCCTTGGGTGAATTAATTTAACTTCTCTAGGGCTTTTATTCCCACATGGCTCAGATAAAACCCTTTTAAATTTAATACCCCAGGAAAGTTTTATCTATTTCCTCTATTATATGATGCTACATTGTGAATACATACTCTTGAATGTATACTTTTGATTCTTTTCCATTCTTGAAAAAATTAATCTTGCTTTTGTTCTTAGATTGCAGAATGAAAAATGGATGAACGTCAAAGTGGGGGACATCATTAAATTAGAAAATAACCAATTTGTTGCTGTGAGTATTTGATATTGTTTAAAGAATTTATCTCAGATTAAAATGGCATATATATAGAAGCATTTACCTTTACAAATTTAAAAAAATCTATCCTAATCTAGAATAATAAAGAAGAGAATACCAGTGTTTATTAGTAAAAGTGTCAGTTATAAAATGTTTTAATAGACCTTGATTTATTACTTTCAATAAGTTGGTAACTTAGATGAGAATGAGACGGATTATCACCTAGTCTATTTCCTTAGGGATCTTTTAAATTAACAGTTACAAAGGCTTTTAAATCAGGAGGTCAATCATTTTAGGTAAATTTGAGTTTTTTAAATGCTTCTGAGTACTCTAAAAACAATTTGTTCTCATATATTTTGTGATCAGTACTGTTAATATCATGATTAGTATGGTTAACTTAGATTATATTTGAAGAAAACATAGGCTAGAGAAAAAGGTCTGCTCTTTCTTGAATAATCACAAAACATTTATCGATTGTGCTGAATTAATAATGTGTTATGAGGTCTTCCTTTGTATCAAATATTCTCAAGCTAACTACAATTTCCATGAAAGGTTTCAGTCCAATCACTAAAATATGCAACTCACTCTAGTTCAGATTAAATTTAGGGTGACAAAAACTATCCAGATTAGAGACTGAAATTTCAAACTATTGCAGTGTTTATGTCAAATATATATTAGATTATTTATAAACATTTTTGTGTTGAGTGCAATTTTGCATTTCAAGTTGTATACATCATTGAATTTGAGGCATTTTACCACAGGGGAAAAATATGGCCCCAGGATCTATGTAAAAGAACAACAACGCGGTTAAGACTGCTAAACATTCACTTTCAGAAAAGTCTTCCTTCATTAATGCCCTGTGTGTGTACATTGAATTTTCTAGAACAGCCCATACTAAGAAGGCTACTCAGTGGACAGACCATTCACAAAAAAGTTCACACTTCAAGTAGAACAGTGTGTATTTATCTGGCAACCTTAATACTTGAGAAAATAATTGGGAACCAAAAATAAGCAAGAGGTGTTAGGGAAGCCAAAACAGAGGTCTTGATGTCATCCCTAAGAATTTGATAAATGATGGGCAAATGGCCAAGAAACACATGGAAGAATGCTCATCATCTTTAATCATTAGAGAAATGCAAATCACTCCAGGAAGATTAGCTCATATCACAAAACCCCAAAACTGCAGATGTTGTCATGGATGTGGAAAGAAGGGAACATTTCTACACTGCTGGTGGGATTGCAAACTAATACAGCCATTTTGGAAAGAAATATGGAGAATTCTCAAGGAACTAAAAGTTGATCTACTGTTTAATCCTACAATTCCATTACTAGGTATCTACCCAGATGAACAAAAATCATTTTACAACAAAGACATTTGTACTAGACTGTTTATTGCAGCTTAGTTTACAGTTGCCATAATGTGGAAACAACCTAAATGCTCATTGACCCATGAACAGATTAACAAATTGTGGTATATGTATACCAAGGAATACTATGCAGCCATAAAAGATGGAGACTTTATATCTTTTATATTTACCTGGATGGAATGGGAACATAGTCTTATTTGTAAAGTATCTCAAGAGTGGGAAAACAGTATCCAATGTACTCAGTAGTATTATGAAATGAATATATAATCACTTACACATTCATATGAATGATAAAAAACAAATATCATCCAGAAAGGAGTGGAGAGGAGGGAGAGGGATGGGAGGGGTGAGAGAGAGTGGAGGGAGGGTATTTGGTGGTATCTCACCTAATGTGCCCAATGCAATGGTACATTTTAAAACAATGAAGAGTATATGATAAATGTCTTACCACAAAAAATAAGTAAATGGGGTGATGGTTATGCTAATCAGTTTGATTTAAGCATTCCACATATATATCAAATCATCGCTTTGTATCTCATAAATATATACAGTTATTATTTAATAAAAATTAAGTTAAAAAAAGAAATGTAAGTGAGGCACTGGGTCTATATTGTATTTTTTGCACCTTTAATGACGTGAAAAAGTTTTATTGATTTTTTAAGTAATTTTGTTTTTTTTTGAGACAGAGTCTCACTTTGTTGCCCTCAGTAGAGTGCTGTGGCATCACATCTCATAGCAACCTCAAACTCAGGCTTAAGTGATTCTCTTGCCTCAGCCTCCCAAGTAGCTGGGACTACAGGTGCCCACCACAATGCTTGGATATTTTTTTTAGAGACAAGGTCTCCCTCTGGCCCAGGCTGGTCTCGAACTTGTGAGCTCACGCAATCCACCTGCCTTGGCTTCCCACAGTGCTAGGATTACAGGTGTGAGCCACTGCACCTGGTCATGAAAATGTTTTGAAATGTAATTATTGTTCAATAAATAATTGATGATCCATTACTCTATGTAAATATATATGCATAAATACAAACATACACATATGTGTATGTCTATATATGTATGCACATATATAGCTTCAAATTGTGACTAAATCAAGGTTAATATAGATACACTAAAAAAAAAGAATTTGATAAATGGACATTCTATAGTGTTGATGACAAATGAATCCAATTGGATATTCACCCTTGTTAGAGGCTAACCACAGGACTTGTAAGGTGCTTTGTTTTCATGGACTATCTGAAGTAGAAACATACCTAGCATTGCCCCCGAAACATTCAATTCTAAATAAATGATACTTAATTGTGTGGCATATTTCAGTTTGTGCTAATTCCTGTATAATCTAGCACATTTGGCCAAAGTAGTTGCCAAAAATAATTTGAATGCACACATCTTAGAATTCCATGTCAGGTCAAAACAAAAAGGTTATCCATTTAGAAGCACCAAAACTCTTTCATTATAATCATTTTAATTGGAAATAGAATTGCAATGAGTTATATGGAGCCCTTTTTTCTTTTTTTCTTTTTTTTGAGACAGAGTCTCAAGCTGTCACTCTGGGTAGAGTGCTGTAGCGTCACAGCTGACAGCAACCTCAAACTCTTGGGCTTAAACAATTCTCTTGCCTCAACCTCCCAAGTAGCTAGGACTACAGGCACCCACCACAATGTCTGGCTATTTTTTTGATGCAGTTGTCATTGTTGTTCAGCTGACTTGGGCCGGGTTCGAACCCACCAGCCTCGGTGCATGTGGCCAGCTCCATTGTAACCACTGAGCTACATGTGAGTGCTGAGCCTGGAGCCTTTTTTCTTAAACTAAGAATCCTGAATATATTTGAAGTGATATTTACTTCATTAGGACATACAGATCTGCCTTCTGGGACCCTTTTGATCTAAAACACCCTGAATTTTACAAATTTATGTCTACTCTTCATTTTTTTCTATCTTCTTTCTTACAAGAAACTGACATCTATTTTTTCAATCAACATTTACTGCATGCTCCCTATGACAAAACATGGTACCAGGTATTGAAGAGCAGACACATCAGTATGCCTTTTGCCTTCAAGAATCTTGTAGTCTTGCTTGGAGCCCATATAGCACAGTGGTTATGGTGCCAGCCACATACACTGAGGCTGGTGGGTTCAAACCTGGCCTAGGCCAGCTAACCAACGACAACTGCAACTCCTCAGCCACTTGGGAGGCTGAGGCAAGACAATCACTTAAGTCCAAGAGTTTGAGGTTGCTGTGAGCTGTGATGCCACGGCACTCTACCGAGGGTGACATAGCAAGACTCTGTCTCAAAAAAAAAAGAATCTTGCAGTCCATGTCAGCTTTGACTGATAATCACAGTGTGGAGGGGATCTTGGTGATCCTATAGTGGGCCAGCCCCTTGATTTGACACATAGAAACCCAAGGCTAAGAAAATAAAGTGTTTACTATTACTGAAGGAATGTGGGAAAGACTTAGTGCTCACCCAGTCCCTGTCAGTGCACTAACACTGTATCTGCCTTGATTTTACTTATAGGATATGTTTATCTAACAGACATCACCTTCTAGGATATTGATCCTAATCCTTAATGAACTGAAAAATAAGCTAAGAAATGAATTTAAATTGTGTCTCACAAAAAAATACATGGATTATGTGAACTTGGCAAACTGTTCTACATATAAGGAGCCCAAGCTAGATTGGATGTCAAAGGCCAAGGGAAATACAAGTTAGAACTTCAGTGCTCGAGGGCAGATTGGAGCACAGAGATGCTGGTCATGAGGTGTCATGAGTTGTAAGATTGGAGACACAGATTTGCACTCTAGCGTTGATATTCTAATTTGTATTTCCCTTGGTCTTTGTTTTAATTTAGTTATATTTTCTGTAATAGTATATATGCTTGCTAGCTATCGCACAAGCTTCTATGAAATGAGACACAGAAGGCAAGTACAAGTGCAAGTGTCAGGTAGAAGGAAACCGCTCCATGGGTGCATCATTAGCATTGATTTAAAAATGAATCACACATTTGTGTAGGTTCTCCTGAAGTCAGTGATCCAGGCATCCCAGTGCTGTTCAATAGAACTTTTGCCTCCTTCCTTCTTGTTCTCTTTGGGCTCTGGAAGAAGCAGAAACTACATTTTGCTCTGCTATTCCCAGTCTTCAATTTTACAGGTGCCAATTCCCATTTAGAGCTTCCAGTGTCTGCAGCTCCATGAGTCTTTATAACAGGGGTGAAGCATAAGGAAGCCCATTTGGCTCACAGACCCGAAGCCCAGTCTTTATCAATAAAAAGATCACACACACACACACACACACACACACACACACACACACTATACTGAATGAATACAATATATTCATTGTTCTTTGCTTGACTCCTAAAACTATAGTTCTGTTGGTCTAGTCTTTGGATAAGTAAGTGTGGGAGTTCTCCAACTCCTCAAACTGCAGTGCCTCTTGATTAGGTAATTTTATTCAAAGTTTTTCCATGTCTAGCTAGTCAGCACCTATGAAACCATTTTTAAGAACAAGCACATGTTCTTGGAGGTGAATTGCTGTAGTCACTTAGGAGTGCTCCAAAAAACCTCCCTGTTCTCGCATATCCGCTGGCAGGGGCTTGCAGGAACTGAATTCCGGGCTGAATTTCCAGAACTCCTTGTTTTATTTTGTGACCAAAAGGAAATGCAGAATATAATTCCAATATCACAACGATATTGGCTTGCATTAAAGGAACCAAGTAAACTACTGTTAGGAAAACCTACTGCAGAGTTCTTGATACCGCCGGAGCCGGGACCCTGGGATCCAGGCGTGCCTCTCTCCTTTCCTCAACAGCAGTGCTCTTGGTTTGTTTTGCCTTTCTTAGCTAGTGGTAGCAATAAAGTCCTTGCCGGATGTGAGCGTATTTGGACATTAGGAGAATTTAGCTGTTCAGTTTGTCTGAAAAAAATTCTCCCTTCCCCCTCCACACACACAAAAAGGCTGTGTTTCAGGTGTTTGCTGCAGTAAAGTTTTTCTTTTAAAACCAAAGCATTCTTCTGGTATAGGAATTGAAAATTTCACTTCTCAGAACTGAGCAGGCCAGAAAGAGTAATTTAACCTTAACTTTAGGCTTAACCAGGGATGAGCTTTCATGCTATCTTGACCCATCAGGGCATCTCCTATATTCCTTTCTAGCACCTTTCTTGGACACACTTTTGTGGTCTAATTGCCATCCTTGTTATGTGTATTTTAAGTTTTATAGCTTCAAGTCAGAGTCACTTGTTTCAACCTACTGCTGGAAATCTCTCTCCACTCCTCTCCATATGTATTACTAAGTGTATATCTCTACTGTAATATATGTTTGTAGAAAGTTGGGAATTTCCAGAGAAAGATTTTTAAAGAATACTTTTCTAAATTTTATGGAAGGAAAGCATCTTGCTAACGTCCAGAGGAGTAGCAGATAATGGAGTAACATTCTTTTTACATAAAAAAGGTAAATGGCCAGTGTTTGAAAGCAATTATCAATTCGTGGGGGTGAAATACGCAGGCAAGGATTTTTTTTTGAACAGAGGAAGAGCTTATCTGTGGATAAATTCTATGATATCCATTATTATTTCCCTCCCTCCTTCCTCACCATCACCATCTCTTATTCTCAAATCAATTCAATTAGAAAAATCAAAGCCAGTACATATTAGTAGATAATGAACATGCATTTGTTGGGTCTGAAATGTAAATTTAAAAACATGTTGCCAATAACCTTGTAGATTTTTCATTTTTAGAATGTCCTTCTAATATTTTACTCAATTCATGAGCTATTTTGGATTTTTATTTTTGGACTGAAAAAGAAGGTAGTATTGTACACAATAAAGCAGATGAAAAACTCTATGTGTTGGCATGGTTTGAAAAAATAAGAGGAGATCCAAGTGTTTGAATTAACTCTATAAATTTATCTTTCCATCGGGCTATGGAGCTGCCATCCCAATATTCTTTCACCATTGTAGTTTTGGTTTTTGAACCCCCACAAAGCAAAGCAAAACAAAACGACGCAAAACACTTTCTGTTTTTTATAGTTGTATTTCAGTGATTAGTGGCCTCCCCAGAGGAAACTGCGTACCTTTGGGATTTGAAGTTCTGAAGTCTAGTTCTAGCTATGGAGTCTAAAGTGTGTGTCCATGAATTTGATGTTAGCTCTCTTAAAGTCTTGGGTGCCCCCATTAGAGGTGACGATGGACTCACTGTGACTTTGGACAGCCCACAGATTTCACATAAGTTAATTTAGTTAATTTTAGTTGATTTGGTGGGTGTGGCCCTCACTGCTGGGCTAGATATCATCTCTCCACGTTCCTCATTTGTTCCACTGGAACCATATCACTTACAGTGTTGCTGAGAGAATAAAATGACACAATTATGAGTGTTTTGTCAATCCTTAAAGAATTGTATAGCTTTAAGGTGTTATCATCGCTTGAGGTTTTGCCTTCTTTTGTTTTTGTAAGTCAATAAATGTAAATTATGCCCAATAAACCTATAAGGAAAATGTCTTTGGCTTTGAGGACTCGAAGAAGTTTAGTGGATTCTTTTCACATCTGATAGGATTCTTTGCTTTGGTTCTTCCTGAAGCAGCTGCTTGGGCCTTCTGGTGCCTGTGGAAGTGGGGGTGGGATGGAGTGTTGTGTTGGAAAACTCTGCCTCCCTTGTGGGAGACATAGCTGAGCTGTTCCTGACAGAGCAAGGGGAAATGGCACCAAGAATTGACAGAAGAAAGTAAAAATAGTGGTCTGTGGACCCCTATTGGTTGGAATGAACAGCTGTTTGCCTGGCCTAACTTTCCTCTTCTTTTTTTTTTGCAGTTTTTGGCCGGGGCTGGGTTTGAACCTACCACCTCCAGCAAATGGGTCTGGTGCTCTGCTCCTTTGAGCCACAGGCGCCCCCCCCCCCTTCTTTACTCCTCCTAGTACCTCTGCCTGCCTTTCACTGCATCCAGGATCTTCCATGATGCCCTTCCTCAGCTACAAGCCCAATGTTCTCTCTCTCTCATTTTCCCTTTGTTATTAAGACCCTTATCATAGTGTGGCTTTACTAGATTATAAAATCCTTGAAGCAAGGGAGCTTTTACTCATTTTATAATAGTATCCCCTGTAGTATATGGCTCAGACTTCCTGGATTCAAATGTTGATTCTCCTGCTATGTGCCTTGAGCAAGTTACTGAAACTCTCTGGGCCTTATTTTGCTCATCTTTAAAGTGGGGACAATGATAGAACTCACTGAGGGATTTGTGTGAGAATTAAGTAAAATATCCCAGATAAAGCTCTTAAGATAGTAGGACACATAGGAAACCCTCACTAAATATCAGCTACTGGTGTCATAAATACCAATCACTGGAACGCAAGCAAGTTTCTGGGCCAACTAGGAACTGGGTTCCCTGAGATTTACCAGAGGAGTCAGCTGAAGGAGGTCTGCTCTGAGGCTCACAGAGGCATGGAGTGGGTGAATCCTGAGACCTAGATGTTACTTTGCTCCTGGCTCAGTGCCTCTGGCAAAAGGATGATGAGGGACTTAGCAGGGTTGTAACTCAGCTCTCTTGACCTTTCCTTTTCAGAACTATTACTGAGTGCAGTAATATTTCTAGCAGCACTAGAAAAGAGGAGGGCTGCTTGCATGACAATGAGTACATGACCACTTATTCAGCTGGTCCCGTCCCTTCACATTCCTCCCCCCCCCTCCATTTTAATGACAATGAATTTAACAACCAAGTTAGCAAAAGGGAATAGCAAGGCTCAGCAGTAGGGGAGGGAGAAGGGAGGATGGATGAGAGGAGGGCATGACACAGGTAAGGGACTGGGAAAATAGGAGGAAGTTTCAGAGGTCATCAGAGAAAAAGGTGGCAATGGAAGAGATGGAAGGAAGTGAGAAAGGCAGAAGGTAGGAAAGTAGGAGTCTCAGGGCTTTGGGTGCCCAGGAGGAGTTCTTTTAGCCTAGAACTCACTGAGGTTGGCCTGGGAGAAGTTGGGTCATTGCTCACAAGATGAGCAGCCACCAGATGGCGGTGGTGCCTCGGTCACATGTTCTGAGGCAGCAGTGGGCGAATCCATCCCTTGTTAGCACAGTGTGAGTAAACTCAACGCAGCTTAAGCACAGTACTAGACAGTAATAGTGGATCATTTTACTATGCAGTTTCCAAGGAAAGCAACCCTAGGTACAAATAGGTATCTTTCTCAGTATGTCATAACTATTTTTAGTCACACAGATCAGAGTTAGGGAATTCAGGATTTTGTTTAAAATGAGCTTTTTAAGCTCAGGGGAGGAAAGGCATAGGCCTAAAGAGAATTTAAGTCTATTGCTGTGGTGACTTATGCCTTTCTGCATAGAAATTTAAATATGAGGAACAAGATCAACATGAATTTTCAAAAACTTTTTCCCTTTAAAATCAAGATGAAGTCAAATTAATTAACAACAACAGTAAAAAAGAGCAAATAATCCCATCAATCACTGGGCAAGAGACATAAACAGAATCTTGTCTGGGGAAGACAGATGAATGGCTAACAAACATATGGAAAAATGCTCATCATCCCTGATCATCAGAGAAATGCAAATCAAAACCACTCTGGATATCACTTAACCCCAGTGAGAACAGCTCACATCACAAAGTTCCAAAGTTGCAGATGCTGGCATGGAAGAGGAGAAAGGGGAACACTTTTACACTGTTGGTGGAACTGCAAACTAATACAGCCTCTTTGGAAGGAAGTATGGAGAATCCTCAAAGAACTAAAAAAACGAAAAACCAAAAACCAAAAAACAAAAATGAAAAAACCTCTTCCATTTGATCCTGAAATCCCATTACTGGGCATCTACTCAGAAGAAAAAAATCCTTTTACCATAAGGACGCCTGCACCAGATTGTTTATTGCAGCTCAATTTACAATCACCAAGCTGTGGAAACATCCTAAGTGCCCATCAACACATGAATGGATTAATAAACTATGGTATATGTAAACCATGGAATACTATTCAGCTATTAAAGAAAATGGAGACTTTACATCTTTTGTATTAACCTGGATGGAGTTGAAATACATTCTTCTTTATCATGAGACTGGAAAAACGAGTATTGAATGTACTCCATGCTAATGTGAAGCCACTAGATGAACTAATAATACATATCCCCACAGGAGTAATTCTCAATTCAATTCAGGATGTGGAGAGAGGGAAAAAAGGAGGGAGGACAGGGACGAAGGGAGGAGAAGGAGGGAGGACGGAGGAGGATTGATGTGCTCTCAGTTAATAGCCACAATGTAAGGGTATATGGCACCCCTATTGGATGTGGGACACAAGTACAGTAGGGACTCTACCTAACAAATGCAAAATTGTAATCTACCCTCACAATCTGAAATAAAAAAAATCAGGATAAGTAATTTTTGGCTCTTGAGTCGCATGCACATTTGATGTGTTCTTCCTATGGGTTCGTTGTGTTCTCAGAGTGATAATTCAGAAAATTGCTGCCTTGACAAGCTTCTGTTTTCATTAGATTTGCTGAAGAGCCTTGATAATGCAGATTCCTTTAGGGGCTGTCAGTAAGTTTTTTTTCAGCTTTGTTTTATCCCAATTTAGACAAAACTGTACAGACACACAAACATACACAGCCTATTTTTAAGTTAGAAGTTTAAAAGCTTGAGACAATGCAGTAAATGGGTTGATTCTAAATTTAATCTCTAGGCCCAAGAATGAAGCAATTCTAGTATTTTAAAAAACAGGGTAAGAAAATTCCACAGATTTGGAGTGCCAATTGTACATTCAGACATAGCTAGAAAATTGTTAGGCTAATGTCTCAAAATAAAATAGCTAAAATTTAACTCTTTTTAAACACTCACATCCTTCAGAAGAATTTAATAAAAACATATATTTTCAAATAAAATTTGAAGTCTGAAATAAAATAGATAAGCAGTTTCCCAATATGGAAACCTACCAGAATTCTAAAGCTGAATTGTGATAGGTGGTTTCCAAAGCTCAAACGGACAACAGAATAGAACTATTTGTCTCTGAAAAAAATTAAACTGTTCAGTCTCTGAATTTTTTCCACCATCTTTTACCACATATTTGAGTCTATCTTGGTCTCTTGTGTAGCCCTTATGGCATCTTATTTCTCCCCTTCTTCATTCCCATCTTTTTCTTTTTCTTATCATTTTTATTTTGCTTTTCTTTTTAATTTCTCTCTTTTTTTTTTACCTCCTTGCTTCTCTGATTTTTTTCTATTTTTTTTTCAATTTCCTCCTTCTATTTTCCTTCTGTCTTTTCCTCATGTCCTTTTCCTGCTTCCTGTTCTTAACGGATCACACTAGGTAATTAAAGCTTGTGCATATAAGTATTTCCAGTTATTTAATGAAAGTTTTGTTTTTTCCATTAGTAATTATCAAAGCATGAAAATAGCATTTATATACTTTAAAAAAGGTAAATCAAGTGGCTAACTATCTATATGGTATCTTCTTCCCTTGCTTATGTTGTGATGGCCCGGGGCACATAAAGTAGGTACAGGTGTGTGATACTGGGGTACAATAAGAGCTCACTTCTTTTACTTCATTTCTAAGGCTCTATTGTCTCATTAGTAGAGGAGAAGTGATAGAGCATAGAAGACTTTCAACCAACCTTCCCTTCTCACGTGTTCTTTTGTCATGATTTTTACAAATAGGCTGATTTGCTTCTCCTATCAAGCAGTGAGCCACATGGTCTCTGTTACATTGAAACTGCCGAGCTTGATGGGTAAGTTATTAAAATTAAAATAATTAATCAGGTTGGTTTGTAATTTATTTAAAAGTAGTGTCTTAGAAATAGAACCTAAACATTATTTGTTATTTTCTTTGGAGATATAGGAGTCTAAATTGGAAAATGTGTTGTTAATTACTTTGCAATAATGATGAAAGCTGTCTTTTCTCTTTCTTTTCTCTTTTTTTCTTTCTGAAATAGTGAGGTAAACATGTATATGTGAATAATTTTACATAGGGATTCCACTGAGACTCCTTAGAAGTTTTTGTTTTCTTGTTAGTTTTAATTTCAAGTGATTTTCCTAAGGAAAATGAGAGGTGGATGTCAAGATTCCCTGAAGGAAGGACTGATGTTACTTTAAAAGGCAACATTTTGAAATCGTGACACAGAGACGGAAGAGAGAAACAGAACATGATTCAGTTTTAACATTGATATTAATTTAGAACTTACTTATATGCCATCTAGTAGTTCTGTTTCAGAGATTTAATTTGTCTGTCTGGCATAAAAACATTCATTGAATGCTTTTAAAGAAACTAGATATGTGTGTTTTATAGATAGATTTTTTCCCCTTTAATCCTGATGTAGGCACTATATTGTCCTATTGTACAAACAATGAAACCAAGGCTTAGAAAGGCTAAATAATTCATCCAGAACATCTAAGAGTGAAGCCATGACTGAAACCTGCAGTCTGACACCAGAGCCCAGGGTTTTAACCAGTGTGTCCCCTAAATCATTGCCATATTGAGCTATTTGAATAGAGTTCAGGCTGTGTGATCCTAACCCTGGTCTGAGCAGAACAGTTTCTGACACAGCTAAAACAATGCTGAGAGGAAAATTTATAGCACTAAGGGCATACACTTGAGAAAAAGTTGCGAATCAATCATCCAATCTTCCATCTTAAGAACCTAAAAAATAGCAAAATAAACCCAAAGCAAGCAGATATAAGGAGATGATAAAGAGTTAAAAGTCAGCAAAATTGAAAACACAGAAAAACAATAAAGCAAACCAACATTACAGAGCTAGTTCTTTGGAAATATCAATACATTTGACAAACTTCTAGGAAGATGGACGAAGAAATAAAGGGAGAAGACACAAATTAGCAATATTGTGAATGAACCAGGGGAATTCACTTTAGATCCTGAAGGCATTCAAAGTATAATAAACATACTTTGAAAACACTGTAGATGCCTTAGATGAAATGGATCACTTTCTCAAAAAAAAAAAACCTATAAACTCAATATGAAACAGTTAATTTGAATAGCCCTATAACTATTAAAAAATTGAATTCAGATGTAAAACATAAAACTTGTAAAAAAATAGAAAATCTTTGAGAGCTGGAGCTAGTCAAAGAGTTCTTAGAATTGACCCAAAAAAGCATCATCGATACAAAGAAAATGTGATAAACTGGACTTCATGAAATTAAAATTTTTTGTTCTGTAAAAGGCCTTGTTAAGAGGTTGTAAGGATAAGCTACAGACCAGAAGAAAATATCATCAAACCATCCAGTTGAGAAAGGACTTATATCTTAAATATATTTAAAAAACTCTCAAAATTTAGCAGTAAAAAAAAAATCCAATTAGAAAATGGGCAAATGACATAAAAAGATATTTCACCAAAGAGGATATACAGATGGCAAATAAATACATGAAAAGGTGGTCAACAACTATATTAGCCATTAGGAAAATTAAAATTAAAACCATAATGCAGAACTATCATAATGCAGACCTATTTTTATACTGTGAAATAAAAATTAGTGACACCTCTAAATGCTGGCAAGGTTGTAGAGAAACAGGATAATTCATACATTGGTGGTGGAAGTGTAAAGAGTGCTACAGTCTCTGGAAAACAGTTTGGCAGTTTCTTAATGACCAACACTAGACATGCAACTACCATACAACTCAGCAATTTCACTCCCATTTATTTTAGAGCTATGAAGACTTACATTTATGCAAAGACCTACACACAAATATTATGGAATCTTTATTTATAACATTCCCAAACTGAAAGCAACTTCGATATCCTTCAACAAATGGATGGTTGAATTAAGTGGTCGTGGAACCTCCATATCTATTACTTAGCTATGAAAAAGAATGATCTATTGATATAAAGAACAATTTGGATGAATCTTCAGAGAATTATATGGCATAGCTAATCCCAAAGTCATGTACTGTATGATTCCATTTATAAGATACTCTTAAATAAGCAAAATTATAGAAAGGGAGAACAGATTTCTGTTTGCCAGGTGGTAAAATGGTGTGGCTACAAAGGGCAAGTTGTCCTTGTGGTGATGGAAATCTCGTGTCAATGTCAATATCCTGGTTGTGATATTGTATTGCACATTTTCAAGATATTACTGTTAGGAGAAACTGAGTAAAGAGTACACAGGATCTTTCTGTATTGTTTCTTTTGCTGAATATTACTTAGAAGTTTATAGGGGAAAATTAGGAGAGTGTGGCATGACACCAAAGGCATTAATCAGGAGTCTTTTTTTTTTTTTTTTTTGAGACGGAGCCTCAAGCTATCCCCCTGGGTAGAGTGCCATGGCATCACAGCTCATAGCAACCTCCAACTCCTGGGCTCAAGCGAGTCTCCTGCCTCCGCCTCCCAAGTAGCTGGGAC
>CAUYQV010118071.1:0-61405 GCA_963574575.1 Galagoides demidoff
AATAATAATAATAATACACCAAAAAGGTCCAATGAACCTCTTCTATTGTGGTGATTAACACACTGTCTTAAGCCTTGATTTAAATATCATAAAAGCTATCTATACGTAGCATACCAAAAAAAATTGTATCTCCTTAAAATTTTGAAATTTAAAAAAAAATTACTATTGAAAGAGAATATATGACTTTATAAAGCTTTAATAATCTTTTAAAAAGAGATAATATTGTAATATCACTCCGCTTTTACCAGAATGGATAAAAGTTTTAAATGAAGGATACATCAAGCATTTGTGATCACGTGGAATGTTCTTAAACACTGCTTCTGTAGTGGTGTCTACTCAACATCTACCAAAGTTGGCTAAAGTTGTTTACACCCATACTCTGTCATCCAATAATTTCACTCCTGGGCATATACTTAACAAAAATACACACATATTTACCAAGTAGGATGCAATAAACTTCATAGTTGCACCATTTATGCCATGCCAGTACTGGAAACCATCTAATATTCATTAAGCGTCCACTTGATAAGTAGGTTGTTCTATTTCTATAAAACCAACCATGTCATAAAGCCATGAGAATGGATTATATAACCATCAACCTGGATGAACATCATGGATATAATAGAACATAATGATGAGAGAAAAAAATAAGGCACAAAAGCAGAGATAGCATAGACCTCATACCTTTCCATTACATGTACTTACAAAATCAGCTGAAATAAAACAATGGTGATAAAAGTCATTCTAGTGATTACTCACTGACGAGGTGGAGACAGTGACAGGGGTGCCAGGTACTGGAACAGCAAATTCAGAAAGAACTCTCCTCCTTCCCTTCTGCCTAAAGGCAGGGCATGCATTTCCCTTTGTAAAGGTGACATTAATTTCCATTGTAAAAGTATTCTCTCCTGTACAGGTCTAAAGAAGAGAATGCTTATCTGCATGAAAGTTATACTAAGCAAATCTTATTTTCCATACATTTTTCAGTCATTTTCCTTCAATCTATCACCCTTGGGAACCCATGCCCCTCTTTCCTCTGGTTAGTTGCTTTTTCACAATTTATCACCTTTTGTTAATGGTAGTAAGTCAGTCCTCAAATCTGAGTACCCTTTGTGTTAGTCCATTCAAGTTGCTATACAGAGGCACCTACAGATGTGATTCCTGGGGAGGCCCTCATGGATGGCACCATCTGTGTGTCCTCCCATGGAAGAAGGGCCAAGACTGCTCCCTTCCACCACTTTCATAAGGGCACTAACCCCACTCATGAAGGCAGAGCCCTAATGACTTAATCACATTTGAAAAGGCCCTATGTATTTTATCACATTGGGTGTTAGATTCTAACATAATTTTGAGGGAATACCGCTTTTTAGACCACAGCGCCCACCACTGAGTTTTCCCACATGTATGCATGTTCCACATGGAAATAAACAGTTTTTCAAATATGTTCAGAGTCAGTTTAATTTACAGGGGCAAAAGGGAGTTTTTTAGTGTTATTTATTGATTTCTTTTTTTTCCTGAAAGGTGATTACAAAACATAGGTGTGTTTATTTAGTAAAAATTTAGCGATGTATGCATATGACACTGTTTGTGATTTACCTCACTAAAAGTATAAATGAAACACAAAAGAACAAAACATTTAGGACCATCAGAGTAGAAAATAGCATCAGAAAAGGCAAGAGGTCAAAGGAGAACCAGCCTTATCTAGAAACGGTAAGGATAGTCTGAAACTAAAGATTTGAGTTCCATTATTGCCACAGATGAAATAGTTGGAAAGGCCATTTTTTTATAATGCCCTTTTCTCACTAAGAAATTAAACAGAGGATGATCTGCTGAGATTCTTAAACAATTTGGGGTTTGTTATATGAGAATCAGGTACAGCATGACAGTACCAAACTAGACATAAACCTACAGTTTGCATGTCTCCTCAGCTATTGGAGCTTTTTTTATAGAGGTCTGTTTTCTGGTACTAAAACCCTTTGTATAACAAAGGAGAAAATGTCTTATTGAGCTTAAGCTAAAGCAATACTTTTCTTTTGGTGAAGTTTCAGGCTTCACTAAGCTAAAGAGGGCAGACATGAAGGATGATGTTTGGGAGAGGAGGTGGCTAAAGAACCTTCTCTTCCTAGAACTCACAAAAGATTTAAATCACAGAACTAGATCAAGGAGAGCAAGGCTCCTTTGGGGCAGAAGGCAGGGGGGAGATGTTGCACCATATTTGCCTTATGAATTCAAGGGCAAGCATATGCATCCCAAGAATTCAAAGCCAGTGGTTGGGTTTCGGATTGTACCCTTAAATATTTCTGGGTGGGTGGTTTGTGTGTAAGCATGTACCAATATCTGCAAGAGAGTATCAGGAGTTCTTAATAAGTAGTTAATGAGGTGATGGTTTTCCTTTCTTCTCAGGTCCATGAAGAACTTGATAAGCCATTGTCATCATTTTCAAACACTTTTTCAATATCATAAATTTGTAAGAAACAGCTTCAGCATAGAACCAAGAGCATTGTGATGATTAATTATATGTGTCAACTTGGCTGAGTCTTGGATGTCCAGATAGGAAATCATCCAATCTGTTCAGAGTCCTGACTAGAACAAAAAGGGGGAGGAGAGTTGATGAACCCTGCCTGATTACTTGAACTGGGGAATTCTTCTTCTGCTCTCCACACTCCTGGTTCTCAAGCTTTTGAACTCAGACTGAAATCTGCACCATCAATCCTGCAGCTTTCAGACTTTCAAACTACACCACTGGCTTTCCTAGGTACTCAGCTGGCAGACAGGATTGTGGAACTTCCAGGTCTCTGTAATCTCAATCTCATGTTGAGATTACAATATATTGTAAGGTACTGTAATACATTTATTATATTACACGGCAATTTTTTTTACATATACATGTGTTTATTAGGTTTCCACTTTTTTTCTTCACAAAATTAAAAAAGACTTAAAATTTCATAACAATAACAATGTTTAAGATAAGGACTAGAAACAAAAACCTCGTAAAGAACTAATGAAGATAAATACATTTGTAAAGAAATCAGACGATTACTGCATTGAAATATTAAGCAATAATAATAATGCAAAGAAAGTAATATTCACATTGTCAAATAAGAATATATCTATTATAGGATGCTTTGACTCTGAGATTCAATACATACCTTTCTATATGTATCTATATATTTATATAAGTACCTATTAATATAAATTTATACATCTATGTGTCTATGCCTATATCTATATATCTGTAGTATATGCCATATAGTATACATATTTATATGCATTTACTTTTACCTGTATATCCTATTGATTCTGTTTCTCTACAGAGCCCTGATATCTGGGAGAGTTCTATTTGGAGATTCTGTTTAGAAGTTTGTTATGCCATTTAAAGTAAATGCCTTATATAAAAGCCTATCTCTCCAAAAATGCTCCCCCAGAAAATAAACACTTATTCCACCTCCTCAAATCTTAGTATTTATCTGTAATGAATTACCACGCACTAATCTCATTCCTTTCTATGCCAGAGATGTAGGTACCTCAAATACATCCAAATTTCCCCATAATGTGTTTCTAAAGTTGCCTATAAATTCAATGCCTTTCAACTGAATTCTATTTTAAGCGCACTAGGAGAGTTCCCTATTTAAAGAAACCATGAGGTGAAACCTTTGTAATTTGAACAAACATTTGGTAAGGAAATAATCTCCTTTTCATTGTGCTTGGCTTGTTAGTTCCTCTATACTTAAAGTGCAAGTTCCCCAAATAGATTCTTTCACTATTGCGGACAGAGTTCAAGCTCCTCTCTACATTCCTCCCTGCTTCTCTTCCGCCATGTTAGCCCCTAATATGTGCACCAGCTTTCTGTCAGGAGTGTTAATTTTTTGATATACTCTGTCTACAGCTATGCCTAGATATCCATATAAGTAAGATAATCTTACAATGATAATGCTGCATGCCTCTGACTTGTTTGAACCAGCGTGTTTCTCAAACCCTTTTCCCCCAAGTGCTCCCCATTCAATGCTAAGGTTATTAAGGAATCCAGCTAATGTCTTTAAAGTTGTTTGAATTTCGTGATTTTTTTCTAGTGGAACCCTCATAGTCAACACTGCCATTTCAATCTCAGTCTGTATTTTATAATCCCAACTTGTAACTGAGCTGTAGGTTCCTTGGGTGGGAAGAGGAGAATGCTTATCTCATTCTCCCTTCCAGCGAGGCACGTGTTGTTACTAAGGCCCGTCAATGAGATGCAAGCAAATTTGGGGGAATAATCTTCAACCTTAAAATACATGGCATATTTTGGTTCCTCCTTCTACGTATTCTGATGGTTAGAACAGAGAAATGATGGATTTTGAGAAGGAAACCACATGCTAAATATTGCAGAGAAATAAATTAGAAGGGAATTGGGTCCTTCTAGTCTTATTTGAGATGAAAAGCAAATATTCTTTTTATTTAACTCATGAGTATTTTGAAGGATCTGTCATCCACAAGAATCTAATAGGAATTGATGCATTCCTGTTGTGTATTTGTTAGAAATGTCATGTGTATGTCAATATCCCCTCTAAAATTTACGTGGACATTTAATCCCCAATGTAGCAGCTTTGACAGGTGGAGCCTTTTAGGGTGATTGGATCAAAAGAACACTGCTGTTGTGAATGGATTAATTTATTCTTGGATTAATAGGTTATCATGGGAAGGGCTTTGGTGCCTTTATAAATAAGGAACAGGGAACTGAGGGGAACGTGATGACACAGGCAGACACTTTACCATGTGATGCCTTGCATGGCCTCAGGAGCCTTCAGACTTGCCACCAGCAAGAAGACACTCACCAGAAGAAGACCCTTGACCTTGGACTTTTCATCTTCCATTAATCTAAGAAGTAAATGTATTTTCTTTCTAACTTATCCAGTTACCATATTCTGATATAAGCTATGAAATACAGACTAAGGCAGTGGGCTTTGGCAAATTACTTAAAGTTTTAAAGGCACTTCCCTTATGTGTGGAATGGGAACCATAGAGAACCTATCTCTGGAGTTATTTTGTGTAATATGTGCGTTAATCATGCAAAAATATTAGTTACTGTCCTAGCAATCAGTACATTTTAGTTTTATTATTATTATCTTAAACTGTTTATGTCTTAAATATACTTGAATTTAGAGTTAGTAATTCTCTATTTCCAGATACACATCAAAGAAAGATTTCATGTATGTTGAAGAAGGATAACCTGTGAAGTCTGTTTATAAAGCTGTCTGCTTTGAAGGCCCATGAGAACCTCAAGCCACCATATCTACAAACCTCCTCATTATTTTCAACTTAACTCTTTTATTGAATTTCCTATTTCAGTGAATGTCTTTAACATCTACCTAGTTATACAAGCAAAAGCATGCCAATTATTTTTAGGCAATTTTTTTATCCTTACCCTATCCCCAAATGCTCTACATTGTATCTTTATAATCTTTTTTGTCCATTCATACTCCTACTTTACTTCCCTTGTCTCTAGTTCAAGTATTTATCTCATTTGTGTTATTATAGTAATCTCTAATTGTTCTTCCTACTTATGTACAACCATCAAGGCATCTTTTTATAGATGGATATTTATCAAATCAGCATCCTGCTGGAAATCTTCATGGTATGCTTTTAGGTAAAGATAAAATTTAAACGTCAAGTCATGGTCCACAAAGTTTGTGCTCTAATCTCCCCTTTTAATTTCATTCCCTATCTCTTCTCCAAGCAGATCCTAATTCAGCCATAAAAAATAGCTAGTGCATATGGATTCATGCACTTTTCTTTTTTTTTTTTTTTTTTTTTGAGACGGAGCCTCAAGCTATCCCCCTGGGTAGAGTGCCATGGCATCACATCTCATAGCAACCTCCAACTCCTGGGCTCAAGTGAGTTTCCTGCCTCCACCTCCCAAGCAGCTGGGACCACAGGCACCCGCCACAATGCCCTGCCATTTTTTGGTTGCAGCCATCATTGTTGTTGTTTGGTTGCGGCCATTGTTGTTTGGCGGGGCCAGGCTGGGGATTCGAACCCGCCACCTTAGGTGTACGTAGCTGGCACCTTAGCCGATTGAGCCACAGGCGCCGAGTCAATTCATGCACTTTTCTAAGCACTTGATGTGAACTATCTTCATTAATCTACGGGACAAGCTTTTGAGAAAGATACTATTATCATTGCCAGATGGTATTGCCAAATGAGGGAAGTGAGGCAGTGAGAGGTCAAAGGCTTACTCACATCTTCAGCAATAAAGTGGCAGAACCAAGTTCCCTGCCCACTTGGAGCCTGAACTCTCCATCAATGGGTTCACCCTTGTCATTCTAAGCCCCTCATGCACCGTGTACTCTATTTTTCCATCTCCTTGTCCACAGTGAACCAATTTTTTGTATTATAGCTCTCAACCTGGGATATTCCTTAAAATTTCCTTTAGCAGAAGCTCTGAGACAGCTTTCTCACCCTGCCAGGAGTATTAGATGCCCCCTCCTGTGGACTCCAATATCACATGGCCCAAGCTGTTATTATTATTTTTATGTTTTTGTCTCTCTAATCAGGTTATGAACATAGATGAGATTTGTGTCATTCAGTTTTGAAGGCCATAAAATAGAGTATGGAACATAGAAGGCACTCTATAAACATTAACTGCACAGATGAATAAAAATTAAGTATAATTTATGCATCACAATGATGGTCCTAACATACACATGCACATTAACACACATATGCACACCCATATGTAAAGTCAACAGAATAATCACTGTACTGTGTGGTGGGAGAAGCCATTTGTGGGCATTTGTGCAGTCTTTTTTCTAGATTTAGCATTGGCACTAATGACTCAGATTGATTTTGTAAAATTGTCTCTTGTTTTCTGGATTCTATTTTGGTTTTTGTAGCAACTTATTAATGAAGAAAATAAGTTCCCATGAAGACATTGAATAAATGAAATCTAGTAAGTTATGCCAAGACAGAAAGACCCTAGGCACCCCTTAGTTGCATGGAATAGGTGGTCTCCTTTTTAGACACAAATATTATATGTTGCTCAGTGTGAGAAAACTTGCTTCTTTCTGTAAGAATCAGATTTTAAGAAAAAGCACAATCTCTCTGCAAGGACATGAGCATAGGCTCATATCCTCACCAAGCAATGAGGCAGTAGGCACTGTCTCATTACCTTGCTTTTAAATCCCATCATCTCTCCTCCAGTCTGCTATGTCTGCTAGAAAAGTGTCCAGCCCACACCCATCTGCCTTCCTGTCTCCATTCCAGGCTGGGTCCATCACACTCCTCCAAGTCATTGCTCGTCACCACCCATCTCTGCTTGGAAGCTCTAGGCCTTCACTCAGGGTTTTCTAACCACTGGGCAACTCCACAGTAGACTTTTCAAAATGGAATACCATGTCTATTCAAGTAGATAATTCCTAAAGGCCCTTAGGTTTCAGAAAGTTATTATTTATGTTGTTATCTTGGTATCTGGTCTCCAGGGATGCGATGAATTCTATTAAATACGTGTTCCAAAAAACATTAATTATTACTGCTCAAGGCCACATGCTTACCTTACCTTTATTTTAACAACCGAAAAGGGCAACATTAGAATTATGGTATGTTCTTCACCAAGATATCTAGAAATAGAGGTTTGGAAGGTGAAAAAAAGATAACACATGTGCTTTTGGCCTTAGCTTACTAATGTGTTGGCACTACTAACTGAATTGCTGCTGACATTTAATTAAAGAAGGAAAAGATCAAATGCATATAAATTGAACTAAACTAGCGAAATTATCAGAAGGCAGCTGGGAGATGAGAAAACAGATACTCAGCTGCAAGGAGCCGCATCAGAGCCAGAGGAGAATGGGAAGGGGGTAGATGAAGCACAAATTTACAGATAAGAACCATAGACCCAGGTGTAGGAGCAAGTGGACAGTGTCTTTCAGAGAATCCTACTTTGACTTTCTATAGCACAGCTGCAGAACACTGGAAAGGAATTTTGGAGATGAAGTTGAAAATAGAAAATCTCACTAGATAATTCATCCGTGCAAGGGATATTCTTTTAGTCAATTTTGCACTGATATTTTATCTTCTTCATAAATATTGGTCACCAATATTTGAAGAATGAAAGATAGAAGTGGAATTCATGGTCTTTTGATGAAGTTTCAAATGCTCTCCTATCTGTTACTCCCCATCTGCTGGTAAATCTTCATGGCCAGATGGGTGGATTCAAAGGAAGATGTGCTCACTGGAGCTACGTCCAGTGAAGATATCCAGCCTTAATATGCAGTGCATTGGTTCAAAAGAAGAAAGTCAAAGATCTCAAGAAAGTGGACATAATGGTCCTCACTAAAGTGAAGACTCAGGGTCTTATCAAGGGGAAGCCAAGTCTAATAAAATCTCCATAAATGCTGTGCACCAGTGTATCAATATCCTATAATTCCATCCTCTGCTTAAATGTTAGGAACTGTCAGGGTAGCATAATGCTGTATCCCATTAGTTGCACTATTGTTCTGTATTATCTACACCCAAAACTTACTAGCTAAAAGTAGTAATTTAATAGTACCTTTATAGTTCCGAGGGCTGACTGAGCTCAATTGGACAGTCCTCACTCAGGGGTTCTTATCTGGTTGAAGTCAGGTCACTCACCTGTCTGGAAGTTGATATTGACTGCTGTCGGATCTAAGGCTGTCGATAGTAGCACCTGTCCATGGCTACTACATGAACCTGAGGCTTCAATTCACGGCTGTAGGATTCCCAGTGTTACTTTTACCATATTTTATTAGGACCACATAGTCAATAGCTCTACCTCAGTTTCAAAGAGGTAAAGAAATAGATGGAGGGGAAACAAAATCATACTGTGTAAGAAAGTATGAAATAAAACATAATCTTTTGATCATCTTTGGAAAATATAGTACGTTATTATATATAGACCTATAATATTTGGGTTGATAATCTTTCAAATAACATGCACCCAAAATGGGCTAAGTCCTCCATATGTGGGGGCTGTTCCACCTTGAAGAACACTTTTTGCTTTAAATGCCCTGTGTGATAAGTATTGTGAGATCTCATGGCCCCTTATGCACCATTCTTACTCTGTTAAAACTCTCCTATTTTTTGTTCCATTTTTTTCAGGATCAGCCTCTTTATAGGGTAATTGTGGGTGATGTGGTACATTTAACTTTCCTTTTTTCTATTCGTATCTCTGTCCAGGTATCTGTTGATAAAGTTAGGGTCCTGGGAGATGCAAGACAACACTAATTCCACACTTTTCCTTGCTGGCTAAGCTCTTAGTCATAGAATGCTATAGATATTTTGGTTATGTAGCATGATAGATTCAAGAAAATGCCCTTTGCCATCCAGTTTTATAGTTGGGAACAAAGCTGGGCATAAGAAGTCAACTTATTTCTTTTTTCTTGAGCTACCAGCCTTATATAACCTTGCACAGGTGAAGGTGCCTCTTCATGGGCAACTCCCATCCCTCAAAGGAATACACCCATAGAAGAACAAAGCTTTCCATTGTAGTTTAAAAAACATTCTCTATGTTATCAGATCTAGTTGTATTTCCATCACATCACCCCATAAGTTTCGGCTGTTACTTTTGGAGAAAGAAATTTGTAACCACTGCATAGACCAAGACAATTTAGTACCCTGGTTAAGGACCAGAGCAGGAGGCAAAGGTTCTGAGTTTAAATCTCAGACCTGTAACTGACCATTTAGAAGTTAGACATCTCACTTTGCTTTTGGATTCCCCAAGTGTAAATTGAGGGTCATGATAGCATCTACCTCTAAGAACTGCCAGAAGAATTTTGCATGCCTGGTGTATAGCAGGTACTTTAAGTATTCACTATTATTCTTATTTTGTCACTGGACACTTTGGAGGATATCCATGATGTGAGCAGAGGGTAATAGGCTATGTGATCAATATGAGAAGAGATGATATGCATTCTTTTAGTGTGTTCACTGGTTACTGTGCTGCCCCTCCCAGGGAATATAATGCTGTGAAAACCATCATTGAATCAATATGCTCCTGCTGGGGCCATGGCTCCGTAAGGAGGAGAGCATATGGTGGAATTTCAGTCACCATAGGAGGTCAATGAGGAGAATATTTCTGTTGAAGGGGAAACTCTTTTAAAGTTGTTCATTTTATCTACCCATTGAATCAACTGTTCTCCTTAATTATGAAAACAAAATTACTTGAGTGCTTCTTTCTATTTTTCATTATAAAGTTTTATCCTACAGTTTTTAATTCCAAAAAAATGCTTCAAGGTCAAACTGTGTCAAAGGTTGTAACTCCCCAAATGTCAAGAACCATGGACTAGAGATAAGCTGAAATTCAAAGCTCATAATACCATAATCGAGAAAAATTTGTTTACTTCAAAATCTAGTAGGGTGATGAGAATAGGCTAAAATATAAATAGTACTTTTTATAGATTATTGTAGCTTGGATAATTGCTAAGATGCTAAGATTAAATACAATAACACATCAATACAACTACTATCTAAAAATAAATAAACATATAACTAATACCAAAAAGTAGCAAAAAAAAAAATTATTACCTACTGTATTGTAAGGCATAGTCTCTTTCCACAAGAGACCTATGAGATTTTGTTAATTCTGTTTTATATTGGAAAAAAATGGAGGCTCAGAAAAATCAAGGACTTGCCCAAGTCCTGCAGGTGGTGGTTTATATGTCTATGCCAAGAGTCAGAAATCACTAGCTCTGTGCTTAGGCTCTGAAACTCCATCCTCTGTTGACACCTCCAGTGCTCCAAGTCCATGTTTCTCATCTTGGCAAAAGAGGTACTTGTCATCTATCCTAAAATGTATCACTGTCTCATCTTTCTTCATCTCCCCAGACCAACTCTCTATTCCAGCTGAAACAATCTTCTTACTGACCTTGTTACATCACAGACCTAACCACATCCTCTGCCCCTTTGGTTTCATACCCAATGACAGTCTCCAGCCCTCCACTCTGCTGACTTAAACCTTGATTTTACTCAGAACATTCTCTCTCTCTCTTTTCTTTTGTTTTACTTGTTGTAATTTCTTATACAGCAATGGATAACAACACCTCCAAAACATGTGACCTGACAATCCACTTAACAAAGAAAATATGTAATTAATCCACCCAAATCTTCAATCTTGGTGCACTTTTTGGATGCAATCTTTCTTTTTGTGTGTGTGTAATCTTCTTTGTTTTGTTTTTATTAAATCACAACTGTGCTTAGCTTCATACATCTTCCCCTGAGCTTCATATTCAGTGCATTACCATTCTGCTGAGTTCTGTGTGTCATTGATGGAGGTCAGTTTGTAGCACCTCACAAGTGTCCATTGTTTCTATGCAGAATAGAACTTGCCTCCATGAATAGAGCATAGTCTTATGTCTCTTTTTGGGTCTTTTATCTCACATGTAATAAACTCTCAAAAAATGCTGGCTAATTGACTATTAGTCAGTTCTGTTAGAAAAAAACAAAAACAAACAAAAAAAAAAGACCAAGCCTTGGGTGTAGTTTGTCATTGTTATAGAATTTTATAAGAGAGCATAAGTCCTTGAGAATGAAGGCCATTGAAAAAAAATTCTAAGAGAAAAGTCTACCCCTTGAGGAGGGCAGGTTTCTACTTCTCCTTTGCAGGCAATGCCAGGGTAGCACATAGCTGAGAAAAATACACAAAAATTTATAGAGACAAAGTTCAACATGAATGAATGTGATCTAGACATCTTGTGGTGCCACGGTAGAACCTTCATGGTTGACCACCTCCCTACATTGACCAACCCCTTAAGTTGACCTAATTCTCTTAAACTGGACATGCACTACATGTATATATCAGTGCAGTGGATCCAATTCCTTTTGTTGACCACCTCATATGCTGACCAACTTGTTACACTGTCTTGGGTGGTCAAGACATTCTACTGTATTTACTATTCATGTTAGACAAAGATGTTAAGTCAATACTGAGGGACAAAGAAGTGAATTGAAAGGTCTTGGCCAGGTGGTCTTCAAGAATAAAAACTGTGGCTACAGAAATCAATAAAGTAAAAAATTACTGAAGTTCCGGCCTAATAATTTGAAAATCTTCACATGCTTTGGCCAAAGGCTCATAGAAATCAAGCAACTTGTCCAAGTTCTGCAGGTGGTGGCTTTACATGCCAAAAGTTACATGTATGAGAGTTTCCTACACTGAAACATGTCTCAAAATTTCATTATCTAGGAAATAGAGACTCTGCTGAACAAGCACAGATGTTTATTTCAGTCATTTTGAATTATCTGTGTCTTCAAGTAGGATTAATCTCAAAGAACTGATGTAGAGAAACTGTGTAACTGGCAACCCCTTCTTATTTTACTGAAATTTACATTCCTTACCCCACACCATTTCCAACCCTGAAACAGAAAACACTGTTGCGATGCCTTTAGTTTGTTGCAACAAATCCACACTTGCATACCACAGTTTGGGTATGATCTTATGTGGCCTTCACAGGTGTGTGTGATACAGAAACAAATCCCATTTACAGATCAGAAAACTGAGTTTTAGGGAGATTAACAAGCTTGCAGATAGCTGAAGCACAAATACTTGTATCTCCCTCTGGGCCATCTGTTCTGTCTCAGGACCTGATCCAAAATCACTGGGCCGTGCCTTTTATCCCACACCTTTCTATTCTGTTCTTCCCCACCCCAAGGAGAACTCTTCTCTCAAGGTTCTCATTTCAATGGGACACACTCCTAAAATCTCAACATAACACAATAGGGTCTGTGTCTATTGACTGATGGAAGAAAACTATCTCAGTCAATATACATTTGGTTGATTTTAGAGTCAAACTACTAAGCCTAAGGAATATAATGGTAAATAAATTGAGTTTCAGAACCCAATTAGGAAGAAAAATAAGGCAAAAAAATAGGACTTTTTCTTTCAAATACCCAACTTTTTTTGCTTTGTTTCAACCTACACGTGGTGGCAGGTTTAAGGATGGATAGGAGTGAAGATGCAGCAGATATAAAAAGAAAAATTCCCATCCATTGCATTAGATAGATATGTAGATATAAATTTTTGTAAGGTAAGATTGTATATTGAACGTACAATTTAAAATTCAGCCGCACATGGCCAACTTCCGAGCTGCCAGGCTGAAGTGCTCAGCGGGGCTGAAAGATGGGGTAAAGATTGCACACAGGATGCAGTTTAAGGTGGAGGATTTAAGCTGAGCTCTGCAGGACCTGTAAGCTCTGGAAGTGGGAAAGGGGAGGTGATGCTGGCACTGGGACTGACAGTTAAAGTGCTGGAAGACAGGACATGTAAAATTTCTGTCACAAACTGCATAGACAATCTCCAACTAAGCTTCCTCCTCTTATCCTGAGGGGGGAAAGTGAATCAAGGTGTAGAGAAAGGAAGGGAATAATATGCCCCTGATATCATGAAGACCTGCGTGAAAGCGGTAAGGAGGAAATCTCAGTAGACAGGGAGAGACTGCCTATCACATGTGTCAAACTACAGTTTCCCAAGTAACACTACTTTTCATTTGTGCTTTATCTCTTCCCTTGAGTCCCACCACAGTGCCAGGCCCAGGAATGCGCTAGTCTTGAAACACTTCAGAACAACACTTTACTGCACCCCAGGGAGGCAGCTAAATTCTAGCACATCTGTGCATTTTATAGAAACGGGAGCATTGGCAAATTGTTTTTCTGTGGGGGTGGGGGCACAAGAGAGGAGTGCCTAATCTCTTTTTACCTTCCTATGAGTTTTGAATACAATTCATTTCATGGCCCACATGGCTGTTATCTATGGGTATGTATAATAATCCAAAGACTTTTAGAAATAGGCAGAGATGCAGTTAAGTACTTGGAAGAACCCAACCTTCTCACCTTCAACCAGACATATACTCTTTCTTCTGCTTTCTTCTCCTCTCTTGCCAGAATTTGAACTTTAAGTTAAAGCATTTTCTATTTGACAGAAAAAGTGAGTGGGAAGTACAGTTCCATAGTCCCCCAACCTCTACCACGGTTTCTCAGGTAGTTAAAATCTTGCAGTAGTATGATATACTTGCTTCAAGTGATGAAAACCAGTCACTATTAACTACAGTTTTCAGTTTACATTAGGGCTCCTGTTAGGTGTTATATGGCTTTTCAGGTTTTGACAAATTTATAACACCATAAACCCTCAAGAGAGTATCACACTAATGCCTAAGTTTTTACAATGCCTAAAATTTCCTGGGCCTTCACTGAGTCATCTTTCAATCTTCCCATGATTCTCTTTTAAAATGTGAAAATATGTAGGACTATAAAGGAAGGAAGGGCTTACAGTCACTCATACGTGGCCCCACATAGTCAGATTCTTCCAGAAGAGGCAGAGAATGGAATATGATTCAGTGTGGAAGGGAGTAGTTGCTGTGGCTTGCGGGCCCCGCCTTTTGCCCTTCTGCCTCACCTTACACTGTGTTTCTCAGAATAGGAGTAAAAGCAACAGATAAGTGCTCACAATTCAAATGAAGAGCAAGCACCAACCTAAAAATAATTTTTTAAAAATTTTAATTGCCATGGGTGAAAGGAATTCTGACTTCCTTTTTCCCTTTCTTGTTGGAATTTAGGATAAGAAGACTCATTTGGACGTGCCTTTCATGGGAGGACAGAATAATGGAGAGATATGCTCAGCAGAGATAGTGGATCATGGTGCAGACAAGAAGAGAAGTTTAGGGAATGATCAGTGATGGTCAGCTTGCAGCTCCAGGCTATGAAAGGAAAAAGGAAATGAGTCTTTGATGTTTCCTTTTACAGGTTTCAGACTGGCACAGCAGGGAAAGCAAGGAAACAAGTTCTAAGCACAGAACCTTTGATGAGGACAAAGCATTTTTTCTACAAAAAATAAAAAATAAAAATTGGGAGGTGCCTGTAGCTCAAAGGAGTAGGGTGCGCTGGCCCCATAAGTCGGAGGTGGTGGGTTCAAACCCAGCCCCGGCCAAAAGCTGCAAAAAAATAATAATAATAAATAAAATAAAATAAATAAATAAAAATTACAATGATAAAAAATTCTTCATGTCACAGTTAAGAACCTAAGCTCTTTAGTCAGAGAGAAGAGATTGTGCTCCTGGATCTGTGTGACCCTTCCACATCCTAGTTCCCCCAGCACACAGTTCCCCCAGATCTGAGTGACCCCTACATCCTAGTTCCCCTATGTTTAAAACGGGAGCAGTGAAAACAAACAAAAAAAAAAAAACAAATGAGAGACACTTAATAGGAAGTTATAGCAAAAAAAAAAAAAGAGGAACCTCCATTAAGAGTCAAAAATAAGGGAACAACGAGAGAGAGCCTGAGGGTATGTGTGTGTGTATGTGTATGTGAGAGTGAATAAATGGTGTTTGAATGATTACTGAGGGGAAGCAGAACCCAAATGACTGGCAGGGAGATGGTAAATGTGAGAAGTGGAGTTTCTGGAAACAGAGCTAGATCAGGGAACCCAAACATACATGCTGTAACAGTGAAAAGAAATCAAGTCTGGGTGGTGCCTGTGGCTCAAGGAGTAGGGCACCAGTCCCATATACTGGAGGGGGCAAGTTCAAACCCAGCCCCAACCAAAAACTGCAAAAAAAAAAAAAAAAAAAAGAAAGAAAGAAACCAAGTCTGAGAAGGCAGCAGTGCCAGAAACCCCATGTGAGGAGTCTTTAGCTTTGTGATTTCAACTTTTTTTGATCTTATTAAAAAGAAAATTTTGTTTTAAGTTGTAAAACTATACTATGTTTTATTAGCATCATTATTAGTTTCTGGGTTTTTTTTTTTTTGCTACCTTAATAAATGTAAATCATAACAAATACTCCAGAGCATCCAATGATATCTTAATTAATGTACTTTGCAGAAAAATCACTTTAATGTTGGCCTGAACTGCTCACCCCACCATCCTCAGATCCCTCACTGGAGGGCATGAATTAATGGGCTACGTCAAACCCTATGGCACTGTAATCTTGATATGGGCTTATGAGACAAACATCAGAATAAAAGGTTAAAGCCCAAGAAAATACTTAGCAGGAAGTTCAGTTGTGTTTGAGAGATTGAAATCTGGTGTCCTACATTGCTGTATTAAGGCTCAGTAGACCTAGGCACTTGGTACCTAAGAGCGAGGGGTCAGCACAGCTCTTTTGCTAGTGGTAGAAAAAAAAAATCAACAAGCAAGATTTCTACTAGTTCTCAGGAACTATGATGAAGGCGAAAGACATCATTCTTGGTATTTCAGGCTGGTGGCTTGTTCTCTATGGAAAGCTTCTCCATCTTTTTCTACCAATAAATGATTTGTAATTTGCACCACTTATTGGACATAAATAGCTGATAATTGTGCATACCATTTCAATTTCGTTATGCAGCTTTTCAAATAGTCATTATCTGGAGCATTTTAAGTTTACGTTCTCAGGTGAGCCATCAGAGCTTTACAGTAAAGAACAGTTTTGGTGTTTTAATTGTAAACATCACTTGTCAGTTTGGAGAGAAAACATTTGAGGAGGTAGGTGAGAAAGTCGGGGAGTGTGTTGGGCCACTTAAACCGGACAAGCCACAGACATGTTCACTAAGGGGAAGGATCTATGAAACTCCTTCCATCTACCAGACAGCTGTTCTCCTTCAATGGTGGTTCACGTTCATACATCTAAAAATGTAAGAAATGACATTGAAGGCATCTGACTTTAAATGTTTACAAAGCATGTTCTCTGAAAAAAAAAAATTATAGAAATTCAGACTGCCCTAGCAGAGAGGATTCGGCAAGGAAGAAAGGAAGAAATCTTTGTCACTGTGTTAATGTGCAACCCCGTTTTTACTACTGATGACAGAACCCTTGGGGTTGCAGGGCTGTCCCTCACTGACAGGTCCATTCCTGGGATAGTGATGCACAGACGACACCCTCCAGCAGAGGCGTCCTTGACTCCTGAACATAAACATCTAGACTGGGCCATTCCCACACACAAAAAAAAGAAAAAAAAATCTCAGGACGATTTCCCATTTTTCTATTTCAAATCCAGGCTGTGGGGTTGTCAGTTGGGGTTCTTTGATTTTATGCCGTAACGGCGTGTAAGGGAAGCTGAGAAACTGCTTCACCAGGCTTCAAGCATATGCCTGAATTTGTTTACCACCAACAAAATCTTCTCAGCTACTGTTACTGTCGCCATAGCAACAAGATTGAGGTTACATCTATCAACAAAGCATCACAGAAGGCAAAGGCGAACCCTTAATAAAGAAGAGCAATGATAATTACATAGCAGCCAGTTGTCAGCTCAAACACGGAGTCCTTTCTCCAAATTGTAGTTCCATTTTCTATGTAGAAATGGAAAGTATAACTCCAAAGGCATCAGAAGCCCATTTCTGTCTTTGTCTGGGAGGTGGAAAAATAAACAACTGGAAATTCTCCACAGATCTTAGCTCAGCTTGATGGCATAACCCTATTCCAGGTTTATTTGCCTCAGTAGTGCAAAACTGCCTTTTTAATGAGTAAGAGTAAAAATCAGCAATAGCTGTGGAAAAATCAATTTCTGATTTTAAATAAAAATACTAAAAGAAAGACTCAGTGAACAAGAATGGGCTTATGAGGAAAGTGAAATTAAATGGACACAATTCCATCCTTTTTATTGAAATGAATTTAGATGAACTGAATTTGTAGATGATAAGTTTTATTTATGATTGATCATGCATTTCATGCCCTGTTTTATTCAAACTTTATACTTTAATTGCAAATGAATAGAACAATATCAGAGAGATACAATGAAGAATATACAAAGTGTAGAACATTGATTCATTCATGAAACTTTAATTGGCGACCGACAATCAGCACCATGAGTCAGGCATTGTTACCAATCCCCAAAGGTGCTAGAATAATAACTCTCATTTTCAAAGATCTTGTTAACTGTCATAATTTTGCAAATACAAATATATCATGCAGAATAACAGGTATAAAACAAACTTTTGGGAGGAATTTTGAGAGAATCCAGAAAGAGCATGCCAGATTTTCCTAGTCAGTTTGATCTTATTCAGAGTAAGTTATTCAGCTTGGGCCAGAAAGAACAGAATATCTACAGATGTTCTCAAAGGTGAACTAGACAAAGCATCCCCATAAATCTCAGGTCCAATTTTTATGTCTTTATCTTCTCCTTCACCATAACTATCATTGCTAAGTACTTGACCTTTCACTTGGACTGAGACATTAATCCAGGCGCACCAGGATGTGTTAGCAACTGTCCTGTGTATTCCTAGGGATGCAGAAACAACCACCACCAATTGAGTGACTTAAAATAATGAATTTATACTGTTACAGGAATGGAGGCTACAAATTAAAAGCAAGGTGCCTGCAGCGGTATCCTCCCCTTCCTATAAAATCTCAGAGAAGAATCCTTCCTTGGTTCTTTCAGCTTCTAGTGGTGGCCGGCTTTCCTCAGCAGCCACGTCTTGTGAAAACATAACTCCGGTCTTCACCTCCATCATCACATGTCTTCCTCCCTGAGTCTTTCAACTTTTCCCCTTTCCCTCTCCACCCCCCCCCCCAGGGCCCCAGACTCTGGTAACCACCATTTTCCTTTCTACTTCTATGAGTTTGGTTTTAGATTCCACATATGAATGAGACTGTACAACATTTATCTCTCTGAGCCTGGCTAATTTCACATAACCTAACGTTCTCTTGGCTGATCAATATTGTCACAAATGATGAGCTCGGAATTTCTGGGTTTTTTTAAAGGCTGAATAGTATTTCACTGTGTGTATGTATATGTATATATACACACACACACATATATGTAGGGAGTGTATACACATTTTAAGAAAAAAATGTATTAAATATGTAATAATTATGCCAATAACAAAAGATGAGTACAAGTCATGTTGAGCACCTCTTGTAATTCCAGAAGTCAAACATGACTTGAATATTACAAATTTAATATTTTTTTCCTTTCTTAAAATGGGTATACATTTCTTGAATCCTCTGTGTATCTTATTCTTTTATAATCCGTTCATCCATTGATGGACATTTCAGTTGTTTTCATACCCTGGCTGTTATGAATAAGTCATCTAGATTCTTAGTTTCCAGTCACGTCTTTGATATACTGATTTCCATTCCCTTTTGTCTAAGTGGAATGGCTGGGTCATATGATAATTTTGCATTTCGTTTGTGAGGAACTCCTATGCTTCCATGTTTTCCACAAAGGCTATACTAGTTTACAATACCGTCAGCAGTGTATAAGGGTTCTCATTTCTCCACATCTTCTCCAACACTTGAAACCTTTCATTTTTTAATAATAATCTAACAGGTATCAGGTGCTATCTCATTTTGGTTTTCATTTGCTTTTTTAATCTGGTGATTAAAGATGTTGATCATTTTTTTCACACATCATTTGGTCTTTTGTATGGCACCCTTTGAGAAATGTCTATTCAAGCTTCTGCCCATTTTAAAATGGAGTTATTTGTCTTTTTGTTACTGAGTAGTTTGAACTCTTTGAGTATTTAGAACTTAACTCCTTATCTAATGTATGATTGGTAAATATTTTCTCCCAATCTGTGAGTTTTCTCTTTACTCTTCTAATTTTTCATTGTTGTATAAAAGCTTTTAGTTTGATGCAATTCCATTAATCTATTTTTGCTTTTTCTTCTTGGACTTTTGGAATGATACCCAAGAAATCACTCCCTAAAATGATGTTATGGTACTTTTTCCCTATGTTTTCTTGTAGTCCTATAGTATCAGGTCTTACATTTAAGTCTCTAATTCACTCTGATTAGTTTCTTGAATAAGGGATTAAATAGGGATCCATTTTTGTTCTTTTGCATGTGGCTACCCGGTTGTCTCAGCATTATTTATTGAAGAGACTGTCTTTTTTCCATAGTGTGTTCTTAGAATTGTGTCAAAAATCAGTTGACCACAGATATGTGGTTTTATTTCTGAACTCTCTGTCCCATTCTCATGGCCAACATGTTTGTTTTTATGCTTGTACCATGCTACATTGATTACTATAGTTTTGTATTATGTTTTGATATCTAGTAGTTTGATGCTTCCAGCTTTTTTTTTGGCTATCTGGGGTCTTTTGTGGTTTCCCATGGGGTTTAAGAATATTTTTTACCTTTTCTGTGAAGAATGACCTTAGTACTTTTATAAGCATTGAATTGAATCTGTAGATCACTTCAAAATTAATTCTCTCAACCCAGGAAAACAAAATATTTTTACCGTTTATTTGTGTCATCTTTTAATTTCTTTCATCAATGTTTATTGGTTTTGATATACAAATATTTCCCTTCTTTGGTTAAATTGACTCCTAAGTATAGTATTAATTTATGTTTTGTTGCTATATGCACTCATCTATACTCCAACCTCTACAAAATTTTGGTCAACTTTATTCCCCGCAATAATGGTGATTAAATCAGAGTCAGAAATCAAATAGAATAAAATGTGGTTGTTAGAGTTGCCTTGAAAGTTACTTCCTATCTCCTAGTGATAACTTTTCTCAGCTTCAGTCTTACCTGAAAACTCTCTCTGATTAAATCTAGAATGTGTCTTTTAGATATGCTATAGCCATGATTCCAACTCCCAGTATACTTCTCTGGAAGAAGTGAACACACCATGAAGCAAGTAAGAGGTTGAAAGTAATTCTGAATCAGAGCTAAAAGGAGCATGTGGGTAATTTTTGTCATTTTGATTCATAACATTTTATATTTCTTTACCAGTTATGAGACAAAAACAGCCATATTAGTTATTCACAGCAGAGCCCTTGATCTGAGGAACTTATCCTGCTCAGACCCTCACTTCTGCCATTTTCCCCTGATCTTTCAGCTGCAGGACTTCACTGTCTCTGAGAGGCTTTGCTAACCTCAGTTCATCTGATGAAGTTCAGATGGATATGTTTTATTTTTCTCCCCAAATTTACCACACCAACCAATAGCCAAATCTGACAAAAACTTGCCTTTGTTTTTCTTCTTTCCTTTTTTTTTTTATTTGAACAAAAGAATTTAAAACAAAATTCTGCTAAAATGTTTTGGAAAAAAAAAAATAAGGAAAGGGAATTCCAGTGCAAAACACAGCTTTCCAACTTCGTGATAACAGATGACGTAAGTTATGAGGTATATAGACTTGCAATTCATATGTGACTTCGAAAAAATTGAGACCTTGCATATTCTATCTAGAGAAACAGTCCCATACAAATGTTTTCTAGCATGTAGGAGCCTCTACAAAGGCTCAGTTGATTGACTACATGTTATAGAGTTCTTACTGTCATAGGCACTTATGGCCTAAGTTTCAGGCTCTGGTGGCAGGAAGAATATTTTAACTGTCCCGAATATCCTTCCACCTTCAGATCAGCACCCACTGATATCACCCATATATTGCTTGTATCTGGATATTTTTTTCTGCCAATATTATTACTTTTGTCTTTTATTTTCTTGAAGATATCAAGCATAATCATATTTTTTCTTTTTTATTTCAGAATATTACAACAATATAAATGTATTGGTGACATGGATTGCTTTTCTACTGCTTGAATCAAAGTTATACGTGTGCCCATCATCTAGATAGTGCTCATTGTGCCGGTTAGGTTTGATTTCACTTGTCCCTTCCTTCTGCCTCCCATCTGCTTGATTTTCATTGAGTTTTATTTCCATTTGTGCACATGAGTGCTAACTGATTAGTTCCAATCTAATAGTGAGTCCATATTTTAAAATGTGAATCTGGTAAGTTCAATATTTGGAGTCCTTTATTGGATTCAGGGTAATTGCTCCACAGTATCAGAGGAAAGCAACAGAACATTCTTATTTGTACTATAGGAATAAGGATATTTACCTTCATAGCAAGATTTGCATTTGAGAAGAGAAAGTCCAGAAAGAAAATCAATGAAATGCTAATGGAAGGTGTTTCAGTGACATGATGTGTTTTTGGAGGTGAGAGGTTGGCAATACCTTGAATCTAGGGCAGTCAGTTAACGTGGGTGATGATTCACACAACTTAGAAATAGACAGTGATACTACAAAGTGAGATGATTGGCCATTATTCCTTACACTGATGAGCATAAATAAATTATAATCGAAATTCTGACAGTTAATTAATTAAATTCAGTGAACCTGAGGTTCTACAAAGTGGGCTACAGCAGCCATTCTCAAAACTTTCTGCATGTTAGAAACCCCTGGGTGGGAGGAAAGAAGGTTAAAAAAAATTAAAGAACTCAATTGCCAGGCTTAGTAAAATTAAAATCTCTACTGGTAAGAATAAGGTGTATTTGCATTTTCACAAGTTACTTCTCCAGGTATAATGTGCACATGAATCTGTGGATCTTTCTGAAATTAAAAATGGGAATGCAATAGTTTTGGGGTTGAGCCTGAGACTTTATGTTGAGGAACAAGGGGTGGAAGGTGTCCAAGGTAAACTTGGCCGCACCTGCAATCACTCTTGGGAATGAAACATAAATACTTAAAATTAAAAAAGAAAAATGCCCACATTTCATCCCCAGAGAATAATGGTAAATTATACCAATTTTGCTCATATTTACCTCCCTGATGTAACTGATTGCCCTACTCAGAAGAGAAGAAACACTCTGATAGTTGCAATTCAGGAGCAGAAACTATGCTTTCTCTCTCTCAGGATAGCATCCTCCTCCTGCCAGTGAAGAGAATTTCACTAAAGCCTCTTAAACATCTGTGGACATAAGAACCTCAGCCTCGGTGAAAATGAAAACTCTCTGTTCGTACAACTGGACTGTCAGCTATCTGGGAACAGGGAAGAGAAAACAAACCCAGTCTTGTTCACAAGGTAATTTTTCCAAAAACGAAATTGAAGAAATAAAGAGTTGCGAGACATACTTGGCCGAGTTAAGTCCTCTCCTTCTTTACCTAGCCTCAGCATTTCTAATGGAATTTGAATCTTTGGAAGTTAGAGCTCCTTTACTTCTTGGCAGAACAGCACTTCCTGTTTCTGAGACAAAGGCCCCTGAAAGCTTCTTTAATGTCAAAGGCAGTTACAAAACAGCGCTTGATGAATTGAATGCAAGTGAATGAAAAACACATGGATTAAGTTTCCATTAACATCCACATGGGTTTAATAATTAAGGGAAAATGCCTGACAAAAAAAGATTTTTTTTTTTTTAGTTTTACCAAATTGTAATTTTGTTTCAAAGAAAGTGCTTAAAGCTACTTATTCTGAATGTGATAAATGTCTGAGAATACTCATCCCTAACCCAAACCACACAAACCAGGCTCATAAATTGTGACCCAAGCTATAAACTTCATCCTTTAAAAAAAAAAATAATAACACTCACCCTCTTTGGTCATTATAGAGAGATAAACCATCTTGTGATTCTTGAACTGTCTTAAGAAATACATTTATTTTGTTCAAGTCAGGTCACTTAGGTTTCTGACTTTATCATGGATTTGACTTCTCTTCATTAGGAAGATTTCAATAGCATCTTCTCACCAACCTGAAACCAAAATGAACATCTCCTCCACAATTTTGACTGTAGACCCCCATGCCCTTAGATGTGAGTTAAGCCTCATCTAGAGGCTGCCCCTCGGTAGGTGAATAACAGGTACACTCAGAATCACAACCAAGAGGGTGAGACTGGGGTTCCTCAGTCTTAAACACCTTGAACTATTTGACTAGGAAAATTCATTATGTTGAATCCCAATAATCAAAGAGAGAAAAAGGAAAGTGACAGGGAGTAGAAGGTTGGGGTATATGTAGCTGTGACAGTGTGACAGATTACTATTTTATCTCATTTCAATAGGTAATAAAATCGGGTCTGAGAAACACTTCAACTTAATGGTCAAAGAGAAGGTGTCTTGCTCTAATTTTCTTGTATCCCTTCTACCTATTCTTCAGAAAGTTCCACCCTAGATATCATAAGCATATGCATATGGATATGCTTATGATATCTAGGGGGAACATATAGATATGTTTCATGTCCTTTTTTCATGTTTTACTTTGATATATATATATATATATATATATATATATATAGAGAGAGAGAGAGAGAGAGAGAGAGAGAGAGAGAGAGAGAGAGAGAGAGACATAGCCCTTTGAGTGGCCAAACTTAAGTTAGAAACTTAAGCCTCTTCTCGACAACTTCCTTCCCACTTTCTCCACTCTTCCAATTCCCACATCTGTTCAGTTATCAAATTCTAAATTTGGCCCTCAATATTTTTGAATTTTTTCATGTTACTCCATCCCTATGCTTGTGTCTTAATTTAGATCTATGCAAATCTCTTGACTGGATTATTTTAACAGACTTCTAATGAGCACTTTTTAGTTTTTCTTCTCCTCCAGTTTATCCTCCTGTTAAGCCTGGAAGTCTTGGCTTTTACAGTGATGAGTTACTACTCTAAAATACATATCATTGAATGTGTAGAAGAATATAGAATAAAAATAAGGCTTCAAAGTCCATGTGATTAGACAGCTTTCTCATTGGTATCCTGGTCGAAAGTTCATATGTGTATTCTCTTGTTTTCCTCCATACACAAGCGTGCGTAAATACTATATGTATGTATTCCCAATGTTTGCCAGTATTTTCAGGTTTATTTTTTAAAGCTAACTAAATCTTAGAAATTATCTGCATTACGTATACTTAGCTAAATTATATTTCTCATAGCTTTGCAATATTCCATTTTTGACTATCTCATTAAATTTGCTATGAAATAATTTATCTGTAATCTAAGAAGATGCGAAATAAATATTTTTTTCAGTAGGTAGATTAGTGAAATGGTCTCTATTAGAATCTAGGATGTTCCTGAAATTTAATTATCACAAATAACTCTGTAATAAATACTCTGGCACATAAATCTTTCTACATTTGTTTATTCCAGTGCACTTATGGGCTAAATTTCTAAAATTAGAATTACTTGGCAAAGAACACACATTGAACATTTTAAAAGACATTTCTAATTGTATGTAAGTTATTACCTCAATTTGTATTAGTACCAAATGTATAGGAGAGGGTGTTTTGTCATCTTTAACCGAAACTTTTTATATATTCTAAAGTCATCCCTATTAGTTTTGATCTACCTGTCAGCACATTTTATTTTTGTAATTTATATTTTTATCTGTAAGAAATTAAATAACATGTAAATAAGCATCTTTATAATTATAGATATCTATAAGTATTGATTTTAAGCCACACTTAATATAGTACCCATTTATAAAAAATAGCAGATCTCTTTTATTAGTTGATTAGTTGATAGTTTTACTTGTTAGTGATATCTCTTATCAGATTTTTTAAAATTTCTTTCACGGCTTATGAGTTTTTGTTTTCTTTTCTTTTTTTTTCTTTTAACTTGTTTTAGAAAGATTTCTTCCTAAAACATTTTAAGATTTTTCATTATTATTTGGAGTGTTTTTTCATGTCCTTTTTTCATGTTTTACTTTGATTAATCAGTAGTTTTCTGAAAAAGAGTTAAGGATAAAGCTGTTTTTAATAATAGCTTCATCACATACTAAATTCTTATGTATATTCATGATTATTTTTAGACTTTCTCTGGTTCTGATTCATTGACCTTTTAGCCTTTCCAGGCTAGGGAGAAACCTTTTTAACTTCAGCAAATTTATAGTATAATACCCTTTAATGTTTTGTATCTTTTTTCCTTTACTACATTATTTTACACTGCTGGTTATTTGTAATGTTCATTTTTCCATTAGAAATACAGATGTAGCTCCTATAGCTAACAGCAAATGGACAGAAATTATATCAATCAAGATTATATAAAATTTACCGAATTATTAGAAGAAACAGACATTTTCACATAGTATATTTTTAATACATTTAGGTTTTATTTATGTACTATGTGATCATCACATATTAATATCAATTTTACTAATAGCTTTGCAAATTTTTGCAAGATGTACATTTACATTTCTAGGGTAGATTATGCAACATTCTCCTTGTTTTAATGACATGTTCAATGCTGTCCTCCTGCCCAAAAGATGCAATGCAAATTTTTAAGCATGATAATCTAGGACTACATTAAAATAGCCCTGGATTTTCTTATTTTACATAACAGTCTGTCAAGAACTCTTTCCTCTGGCCAATCTAAACCACTCCCTAATATTTCCCTACCTCCTAAATATCATGATTGGTAACCTGATAAACCTGTTGAATGAAGACATCATGGTTTAAGTTCTAGTTCAAAACAATGTGATACTTCCTAAATAAAATAAGAATCTATAGAATCCCTAGGTAATATTAATTTTTAATAATATACTCATATAATATTTTCTAGCCCAATAAACATTTGTTAATTAAATAGGATTATCTTAAAATAGATTATTATACTCTGGTATTTTTTTTCTTCCCAATGTATAAGTAGTTTAATCATGAGAATAGTTTATAGATGGCCTACATATATTTTAAACATTTATGCATTTTTAAATAATGAAATAACGCTAAAGTAATAATATTTCAGCCACAGTCATAAATATCATTTCATATTTTTCCTGCTAACACTTCTTTTAATACAAGTATAGAAAGACTAGTTTTATCTGACCCCCAAAACAGAAGAGTTCATGCTGTCTGAATCTTTGGTGTAAAAGACAGCATCTAAAAGTACCAAACAAGCTAAAATACTTTCAGGTGTTCTATGGCTGTCACTGTTTAGAGTCATTCTTCCTTCCCAGGAAATGTTCTCTTGATTTAATTGAAATATGATGGTTTATATTAATAAAGAAACGGAATGCAAGGTTTATGGGTAAGCAATATCATAGTAGCACAGAACCTGTAGTGGTTTAATGATGGCTCCCAAGAAACTGACCACTCCCCATTCCTTGGAACATGTAAAGGTGACATTATTTGGAAAAGGGCCTTTGCAGATATAATTAAGGGTTTGGGTATTAGCATATACTCATTCATTCTCTAGTTGGGCCCTAAATTCGACAAAAATTATCCTTATAAAACAAAAGCAGAAGGAGATATTTAACACAGGCAGAAAAGAGAAGAGGCAAAAAGAGGAGAAGGCAAAAAATGAAGATGGAGGCAGAGACTGAAGTTGCTATGGGCAGCATTGTGTCCTCCCCAAATTCGTGGACTGAAATTTTAACCCCTAATATCTCAGGATGCCACTACATTTGGAGTTAGGGCCTTTATAAGGATAAGCCAAGTTAAATGAAGTCGTGTGGATAAGTCCTGATGTAACATGATTGTCATCTTTATAAAAAGAAAATGTGAGGACACTGACAAATGCAGAGGAAAGAAGAGAAGGCTAGGCCAGTTGTCTATGAGCCGAGGAGAGAGCGAGCAGAATAAAACCAGCCAAGCTACACCTTGGCTTCCCAGCCCCTAGGACTGTGAGGAAATAAGTTCTCTTATTTAAGCCACCCGTTCTTTGGTACTTTGTTATGGCAATGTTAGCAAATAAATACCGTAGTGATGCCAAGGAACATCTGGAAAGATTAAATACTAGAAGAGGCAAAGAAGAAATTTTTTCCCAGAGCTTTCAGAAGAACTGTGATTCTGATGATGCCTTTAACATTCAGAACTATGAAGGAATAAATGCTTCTGTTGTTTTAGTCAACAAATGTGTTGCAATTTTGTGCTGCAGCCCAGGACACTAATGCAATAACTTTCCTTTGACCCTGCAAATTTGAGTGTCTCTTAAGTGTTTATTATGTAGAGCATGGTCAACGGGGGCCTTTTCTAAGCTTAAGGCTTCTGAGATAAGGCAGAGGTAAAGAGGAATATTAGAAGTCTTGCTTGGGCCTGCTGACCTCAACTTTGTACCACCAGCTTCACAATGTTTGAAGGAAAAAAAAAAGAATAGCATTAAGTATTAAAGTATATGCCCTTGGAGATTTTCAATATTGAAGTGAAAATATCCTCAAGGGGAATTCCATATTATTTCCATGTGTCCCATTGTTAGGATTGTGTTTTTAAGTTTTCTTTTATAGGAAAGACTTTACTGAGATGGAGAAAATAGTTTAAATAAGAATAATTGCATGTATGTGTGTGGAAAAGAGCATTGGGGAAATCAAAATTATCTGGAATGAAAAGGAGATTACCAGGTATTTATAAATATTGTTGTCTTTACAGTTTGTCTGGGCCCATTGTCTGCCAAATCTAGCTCTGTATGGTAATCAACAATTCTCATTTTCTTTCTTTGCCATATTCTAAATACTTATGTCATCATACTTATCACTACCATCATCATCCCTCAATACCGCCCCCCAACTAAAATTGTCAAAGCAAATTGATTCCCTGAATAATCCTGGGAAGAAAGAAGAGGAAGCGGAGAACCCCATCCACAACCAGTGAGACTGGGAAGAGGTGAATGATTTGTCCATGAACTCACCAATAGTTTCAGGACCAAAACTCCCGGCCTTGGGTTTCTGACTCAGTCTATTCCCAGAGGCAATCTGTTTTTGAGCTGGTTTGTAATGATGACCACATGTTTTGTTTACACTGTACACTCGGATACACAAAGCACTTTCAGAAATACTACATTTGTGCCAGTCTCCCCCATTGTTCACTCCTGTCAGCACATCATTTCCAAAGAGTTTTCTCAAAACACTGTTTTGACACAATGATCCCTCTCTGTGTGATACAGTCCACCCCAGATGATGCTTATCCCATCATGTCTCCGTGGAGATTCCATTAATACTTTGAATACATTTTGCCCCTGTATTTCCCTGGTTTTACTTCTATGTCTACATTTTATCTTCTCTGAACCTTAAGATATTTGAGAGCAGGAGCCATATCCTACTCAGAAAAGTTCCAACAATAGTGTGTATGTGTGTGTTTGGTTGTGTGTATATGTGTGTGTGATAAAGATTCAGTGAATAATTTTGAATGAATAAATTATAATTTCACTTATTTTACATAATATTTTTTAACTAAATGAGATAGACATTCACATTTTAGAAAATTTGCCAAAAAAAAAAAAAATCCATGAACAGTTCATGGTAATATACTTAGTGTAATAGTTAGATTAAGACCATCAATTTTTTTGTTTCTTTTTTTTCCCCTACAAACTGCTTTTCTGCCCATCAGAGGATAAGATAAATTTCACTGCAAAAACGTAATAGCTTTATGAACATTTAAGCTATTGGCATAACATTTTATTGGTGACCTCTGCTTTATTGCAGTAGGCACCTTTACAAACTTCAGTTATAGGAAAAGATAAATTGTAAGCAGTTACAGTAGACATAACAGATGATAAGATAAACAAAGACAACATTATGAAAGATGAAAGGGGAGATATTTCTGAGACACAATAAACTATGATTCTGCTCTTCATTTTAAGAGTGATTCTGAATTAGAAACTTTTGCCAGATATAGTACTGATAAGAGGGTCTTTGTTCCTTAAAAAAAAAAACAAGAAAGCTGTTGTTTCATTATTTTGCCATTAAAGTAATTTGTAAAACCAGCAAGTTCATTATTCTTCTCTGCAGCACTAGGGGTTGGACTCATCTGAGGTACTGGTGTCTGTCTACAGTTTATAATCCTAACCTCTCTGGAAGCATTGTGCACTGTGCCCTTGTGTATGAAAGAGTGACTGTGGTTGGCCTTCATGCCTGGGTGTCATGAGGACTTATTTGAGAATGAAGGCAAACAGTGAAGGTGTGGGCTGCTGAGATCAAACCTCATCAACACATCATGGTTTTCTAGATGATGATTAGACAATGTTATCCATAAGGCAGAAAGAGACGGGAAATATTTTTTTTTACAAAACAAACATTGGATGGGAGGGGATTAGAAGAACTTCCTGAACCACTATTTGCATAGCAGTAGCCTAAGGCAAGATTAGGTTACAGGTAATAGTTTCCACCTAATCATTCCTCCTCTTCAGCCATGTTGTCTTTGAACTACTTGGAGCATCAATTTCTTCAGAAAGACACAGATGTCCATTGGACTTTTAGTGTTCTAAGCGTCCAGTATAAAAGCAGGTGTGGTTGCTGCATGCATAACGAGTGAGTGTGTCCCATGCGGACCCCTTTCCCTGCTTTCTCATCTGTAGACTTCCAGGGCATCCTGGGGAGGCTGCAGGCAAGTTGTGATGGTGAAAGCTCATTAACAAAGATCTAATAACAAAATCACATTAAAAAATCTAATTAGCAAGGTTACCTCTGAAGTAGCAACCTCCTGGAAATAAACACAAGCTTACATTTGTTTTTGGCTGGAGCTATATTTTTTCATTACCCTTAAAATTAAAAAAAAAATAGGGATTTTTTTCTTCAAACTTGTGCCCTTAAGTACATCATTGTTCTTGGTATTGCCCAGGCCCTGGGTTTCTTCTCAGCACTTGGAGGGAGTGCCCTGAGACATGTCCATTCAGAGGAATTAGATTTCAAAGCTGCCTCAATTAAAGCATCCTCAGAGAATCCTTGTGCTGGCACCCCACACAGAGGCCACCTCCAGGACTAGCTGTGTGATTGTTTAATGACACAGATCTGAATGGCTGAGAAAGGAAAAGCTGGCTCTGGTTCAGGAGCCCAGAGCATCCATCCCAACTAAACTCCAGGGGAAATGGGAGTCATGCAGAATGTAATTACATGGGTAGGAATTACATGCCCAGGTAAAATGGCACAGAAATGCCTGCCTCCCTCTTCACAGGCTGGAGGAGTTTACACATCATTTCCAGTATATATGAGAAGTTTCCAGAGCCCACAGAGATTGACCAAGAGCCCACCTTAAAGGAGATTGGGCTTTGCTTACTTGTAAAATTACAAGTGCAGCAAACCTAGACACTTTCCATTCTAACCCCTCATTTAACAGGTGGGAAACCCAGCCGGTAGGTGGTGAAGTCATGTACACAAAATCACACAACCCAAGTACAGAATATCAGTCATTAGATTTCTGGAATTCCAATTCTGAGTCTCACTTTTATTTGCCGCTGTTCCCTGCTCTACCTGTCAGGTATTAGGAAGTTGGACAGGGGTGATTGGCTTTAATGTGTATTTTTATCACCTTTGCCTCAATTTGTCTTTTCCAGTAATTTCGAAATGGAGACACTAATGCCTATTTTTCTGATGTTTGATTAAACAATTACATGTCTAAGAGGAAAAAAAAATAAAGGGAAAATCTTGATGATCTTAAGGTAAACAAAAATTTCTTAAGTCACAAAGAGCACAAACCACAAAGCAAAGACAATATACTATAAAAATTAGAACTCTGCTTTTAAAGAGACACTTTTTAAGTAAAAAAGGCACTTTTTAAGAAAAATTAGAACTTCATAAAAAATAGAACTCTGCTTTTAAAAAGACACTTTTAAGAAAATAAAATGAGAAGTCAAGGTCTGGAGAAAATATTTGCAATGCATATATCTGACAAAGGACTTGCATTCAGAATTTATAAATAAGACTTACAAGTCAATTATGAGAAAACAAAGAGACTTTTAGAAATAAATTAACAAAGGACTTTGTTAACAGACTTTTCAGAAAAGAAGATGTATTTCACACATGAAAAGATGAATATAATAATTGGTCATGGACAAATGAAAATTAAAACCACAATGAGTTCCCCATTTTATACCAGTTGTAATGTTTAAAATTAAAATTTTAAGATACCCAGTGTTGGCAAGGATATGAGATTACTAAATCTCTCATGTCTTTTATGTGGGAGAGAAATGGCAAAAATAAAACATCAAAAGCAAAATCTAAAAACCAAGCAGGCAACAACAACAACACCCACCCTTCAAAACAAAAGAAAAACTTTGGAAAACAATCTGGCGGTTTCTTACAAAATTAAATATGTATCTCTCCTATACCCAGAACTTTCACTCGTAGGTGTTTGAATGAAAACACATCCACAAAATGCCTTGTAGATGAATGTGCATAGCAACTTTATTTCCAACAGCCCAAACTACAAGCAAACCAAACGTTATCTGTGGTGGCGTATTCTCCATGGCATAGTCTACTGGGCAATAAAAATGAACACACTGTTAGCACAGAATACGGATGCATATAAACACTGTGCTGAGTCAAAGAACTGAGGAACAAGTGATTCATATGCACAAAGTTCTAAAACGGGGAACATAAATGTATAAAATAGGTCAAGTCAGGGGTTGCCTGAGACTAACTGGGGTGGCTGGGATGATTATAAAGGGGCACCAGCAAACCTCTTAGGGTGATAGAATTAATTCCTATCTTTAGGAGGGTAATGGTTACAGGCTTGTCACGTTTGACATTAGAGTAGTGCATATTATATATTTGTCAAAACTCATGGAATTCCACCCTTAGGAAGGCTGCATTTTATTGTCTATACATTATGACTCAATATTTATTTAAAAATTAACATAATGACCTCAATGACTGTAAGAAGCTCATAGGGGACTTCAGAAACACTGGTTCTGTTTTCATTTTGAAGTTGATAGTTCACAAATGCTTGGTTTACTATATTGCTTCATGAAATGTACAAAAATATATAATCTGTCATGTATCAAATATTACATAATAAAATTTTAAAGAGACTTAAGTAATTTACCAGCCTTTACGAAGTGATTACTATGCACTAGTCCTTAATAATATTTAGTTTATTTGATCCTTGTACAAAGTTAGGGGGTAGTTTTAGAGTTCTAATTATAGATATGAGAACCCTGAAGATCAGAGAAGTTAAATCAACTCATCAACTTTGCACAGTTAGTACAGAATGGATCCAGGGCTAACACGTCCTTGCTCTTCCTCCCAGAGCTGCTGCCACGGCTTCTCCTAGAACTTGCTGCCACACGTGTTACTTCAGCCCTCTCCATAAATCGTTCCCTGCTGTCTCAGGACCAGGAGTCTCTCTCACTCTTGGTACAGTGCCCACTCTGGTGTGATTCTGCTCATGTACACGCATGCGTTCTGTTTACCACTGCTGGCCCACGCATTGGTCCATTTCATTTCATGGTCAGACTATTCCTCTTGCCAGGGTTTCCTGCTTTTAGCTTTTCCTACCTCAAATTTATTCTGAATATGAAAATTAAAGACATTTTCTTTTATGGACAGCATGCTTATTGCAAGTACAAACTGGCTTTCTGAAAGTTAAAACACTCTTCTTTCTGAAAGTTAAAACACTCTCCTTATCAAGCTTTAAGGTACTCTACAGTTGAGTACAAGCCAATGTTTGTTGTATGGAGCATGTGCAATGATCTCCAATCCCTACTCTGCAAAGATACTCCCAAAAGATACGTGCTTTCCCACGCATACCTTTTCTCCTGTTGCCTTTCTGGAGAACTCAGCATGTCTTTCTCCTCTCTGGGTCCATCCATCTTCCACGCCCAAGTTAAGTCATGTCCTCAGGGAAGCTTCTCTGACAGTTCCTATTAAACCCAAATCATGTCACCCTCTTCAGTTGCTTGTGGTTTACTATATTTAGCTTGCCATTTCACTCATTCGTGTATTCACTGTATGGATTGAGTTCCCACTTTGAGTGATTCTCCATGAGTGATATAGGGGATTTTATAATGAATAAGGAACAAAATCTTCGCTATCATGAAGGTTATACTCTTGCACCTGTGTTGGTCTTATTCCTCAAAATCAGTCATGAACTTCTTGAGGTCTGGGATCTTGCTTTATAACAGCATCCCTTAGAAATAATCACATGTATGTAGTGCATAATTAAAGAAGGCAGCATTACAGAACTAGCTATTATTTGTACTATTTTCTAATAAGTCTACTTTTACATCTGTCTATCTGGTCTGCTATAGATGAAAAGAAGACTATGTGTAAAAATTCCTGGAAGGCTATGTGTAAAACTTTAAATAGTGAGTTTCTCCAGATATTGGGATCATAAGTGGCTTAATCTACCTACATTTATTACTAATGCTATTAAAGAATGAATAAAATGGAGAATTATTATATTAGATTCTTATATTGTGCTTTTTGAGTTCTCCTGAACTTTGGGAAATGGCCTCCCCTTTAAATGAAAATTTAATATACTAGATAGCACAGGACTTGCCACTGGACCTATTATTCAATCTTCCTTCTTGTGATAATATGAGACTAAGATAACACCTTACTCTTTCTGCCTCATAAAGCTATAGTTAGTGATTATTAAATTGCCATGAATAAAAATATAGTGAAATGACATTGGGCAGGGAACATGGCTATAAAGCATATAGAATGTATCAATTGTCATTTGTGAGCAAACTCATTGAAGTATGATGTGAGATGATGGGCAAACTATACTTATTGATCATTTTATAAAAATATTATTTCTATATGACTCAGCTGTCATTTTTTACAGAGGATAAAATAATTTCTAGTATTTATTCTAATTTGAATATGATGAGTAGGTGTGGCTTTTCACAGAGAATCATATAATTATAATTAGTAATGAAGTTTATGGTGAAATAATATTGCTGCAGAAATGATAACGCTGTTATACCATATTCATTTGAAGGGTAAAACATATTATATTTATCATTACTGTTCATTATATGCAATATTGATTAAAAATTCATTATTATTAAACACAATACATACAGAAAACTCATGGAGAGTCATTATTATACCAATATACTTTAAACCTTGGCCTTCTTAAAACAGAGTTTCATCTCTGAGTTTACTGCTTATGTGAGAGGCATGTATTAGTACACCAGACAACAGAGTGTGACTGACAGGTGGTGGCTGTGGGCTTAAGTGGGGGGAGAAGACAAATTCTGGGATCTAGATAGTCACAATTCTGCCATGGGGATTTAGGAACCAGATAAAATTCCGTCACTACTGCTTCAAGTGCTGTCTTTGAAGTACTTACTTTTCAATTTTCCCTTTGGATAAACTAACCCAAAATCTTGCCAGTGAAATATTTGTATCTTGTTTAAGTAGAAATTTCTTATGATTCAAATAACTACTCTATACCAGGTCACATCAAAAAGTCATATTTGTCAGAGATACAACTTCCTCCCTGAAACAATATCAGAATAATTATATTGATAATGATACTCATACGTGAGGCCAAGCATGAAATGCTCGAACAGTCAAAGATCTGATGATATAGACCAGCAGTTCTCAACTTGTGGGTCGCGACCCACAGGAACTGCATTAAAGGGCTGCGGCATTAGGAAGATTGAGAATCACTGACACAGACGCTGGAATACTTGATAGTGAAATATGGAGAGTATTGTCCAGTTCATTGAGTTGTAGGAAGTGACAGAAACTGAATTTTTAATGCTTATTTAAACCTCTAAAATATACTTAAGTAAGACATTTGAGTTGATCTACCTTAGCAATAACTAAAGGAGACAGCAGGGATGAAGATGACAGGAGGAAGAGGAGAAAGTAAAAGGCAAGAAGAAAAACATACAATGGAATATGAAATAAAAGCAATCATTTTCCTAAGCCATAAAAAACCAACATTTCTCAAAGTATATACATGTAGGTATTTTCTTAATACCAGGCTTTTCCAGTATTTGTGCCCAAGCCAATGTTTCTCCATACCTTATTGTTCTGCATGGAAAATCTGAAACTTTGTGAGGTTGCAGACAAAAAAAAAAAACTCAATTTATCTGAGTTGCAATATAAATTTTCAATTATGGACGACACAGAAGAACATGAGATGTGCAAAAAGAAAGCAAGAAACAGAGAAAAAAGACAACAACTTCTTAAAATATCTATCAAATTTTATTCAGAAGCAACTGGAATATAATATCACAACACATCACTTGCAAAGCATTTTTTTTTTTTTCTGGAGACAGAGTCTCACTATGTCACTTTCAGTAGAGTGCCGTGGCATCACAGTTCACGGGAACCTCCAACTCTTGGGCTTGCACAATTCTCTTGACTCAGCTTCTCAAATAGCTGGGACTAGAAGCGCCCACCACAACGCTGGGCTATTTTTAGGTTGCAGTTGTCATTGTTGCTTAGCTGGCCTGAGCTGGGTTCAAATCCGCCAGCCTCAGTGTATGTGGACGGCACTGTAACCACTGTGCTATGGGTGCCCAGCCTTGAAGAGCATTTTTATACAGTGTTCTTGGATAATTGGAGCAATAAACTATTGATATTAATAATATAATGCTATATTGTCAGTTTAATAATTTGGATTAGGTCAAATTCTGCCAATCATTGTCTTAATTTTATTAATTTACATGAACAGTAAAAACAACAAACACCACATTAGGTAGTATAAAAGGATCTCCAAAATCTCCAGTTAAGAATTTGATATCAAGGCATAGTAAAACTTGCATGCAACGTTGGCAGTTAGATAAATGAGACACAGTCTTCACTGCCACACAGTATACATTTGAGAATATGACAATGTTTTCTTTACTCATTCAACCATTCACTCATTTGTTCAATAACATTTGTTGATCTCTTACCACAAGGCATTGAGTCCAGCATAACCCCTCACCTCACAGAGTTATATTTTCATAATGTTATGGCAGCTTGTCTAGGGGCTATTCAGAGATGAGCTCTTTATTCAAGGATAGTGCACCCTGGGTGTTCATAGGAGGGAAGCAAACCAAATGCGGAAGTCACGAAGATTTTCTAAAATAAATGTGTCCTTGATAAAACCTACAAATAAAACGTAAAAAAAAAAAAATCAGTCCAAAATAATAATGTTAATATTGTGAGATCTTCTTTTGTGAGACAAGATGAAGTTGACTCACTTTTTCCTGCTTTCCTAGACACTGTCAACAAACATTGAAGGAAGGACTGAACGCTGGAAAAGAGGACTGACCAACGACCCAGGGGCCTGAGACAGAGTGATGAGTTCTCTGGGTTTTCTTTTTATTTTATTTCCCGTGTTCTCCCTGACTAGATGCTGAAGAGGCCTGTAAGCTGGGCTGCCAAAAAAGTGTAAGGTAAGCCCATCCTCTCTGGGCTACAGAACTAGAGAATGGGAAGTTCAGTGGTGACCTAAAGTCAAGCCCAAGCCCTGGCTCCTCAGTGCAGCCCCTGTGAGCATTTGACTCACTGGCAGCAGCAGGGTCCCTGCTCCAACCCGGTCTGGTGGCTGGTTTGTTCTACTGATAACAGCAGCCACGGGAGCTACTGCAGCAAAGTCCTTAGCCTTTCCAGCTCCCCTTTTATAAATAGGACACTTGTAGGTGGTCCCATATTGCCACAGTAGTGGGCAAAGCCCCAGACCTCCTAAGACGCTGGCAAATGGTTCCACCTGCCTCTTTAATAATAGCAGCAAAGGTGAGAAGGATAATATATTACATTTCCCATGTTTTTACTTCTGTTTTCTTTTTTTTTGGTTATTCAAGATTCTTTTTTATTTTAATCATTTTGTTTTGTTTAGAGAAAATTTTTCACCCATTTATTTATGATAGACTTGCTGATGAAAAATTCTTTTTCCTTTTACTACAATTATTTTGATTTCTGCTTTAACCTCAAAGAATTATCTTCCCTGGATTTCAAGTTCAGGGTTGTCAGATTTCTTATGTTTATTTTAGCATTGAAAAATGTGTCACTTCTTTGTGCAGCCCATGGTTTCGCAGGAAAGCTATGCTGCCATTCAAGTTTTTGTTGTTGTTGTTTTCCCTGTAAGTAAGGTGTCACTTTTCTCTCTCTGCTTCCAGGACTTTTCTTCATCTTTAGTTTTAGAAATTTGTCTATGATGCATCTTGGCATGGGTCTCTTTGAGTTTATCTAGTTTGAACTCACTTAGCTGCTTCAATATGTTCATAATGTTCTTTTGCCAAATTTAACATGTTTGCTATTGTTATTTCTTCAATAATTTTTTAGCCCTCTTTCCTTCCCCTTTCTTGAGACTCTGATGATCAAAGTACTAATACATTGAGACAGTCATTCAAGGAAGTCTTGGTTTCTTTCTTTCTTCTCTCTCTCTTTTTTTTTTTTTGATACTTACAATGGTTTATTACATAGAAGTCATAACAAATGACACAGAGAGACAGATAACATGGGCAAGAAATCTTCATAATAAGACCATTAAATGAAAAAAATAAATTCTAAAATATTACACAGTTTTTTCCTTGAAGTTTATTGTCTTTCCATTGTACAGACTGAGAACTTTCTATTCTGTTTTGTCTTCAAGCTCATTGATTATTTTCTGTCATGTCCTCTCTACTATCGAGTATATATAGTGAGTGTTCTCTTTCAGTTACTGTATTTTTAAGTTCAAAAATACAATTTTGTTCTTTATATATTCTGTTTATTTGATGGGATTTCCTAGTTTTCTTTGTTTCAAATGTGACTTCTTCAAAGTTTTTCTCAGATGATTCTGAGATTGCTGCCATTTTGGTGTTGTCTGCGGATTGTCAGTTTTCATTCACCTTGAGATTTGACTGGTTTTCAGCATGACTAGTGATTTTTCATTGAAATTTGTACATTTAGCATGTGTTGGGCTCTAACTCTATTTAGATCTCTGTTTTAGCTGGCTTCTTCTGAAACTGCTCCTGTGGAAAAAAGGGCAGGAAGTTTTGGTTCAATACTGCCAGGAGGGGGTAAGGAGGGATGGTCTCTAATCACTGTTGGGCAGATGTACCTGCTCAGCTCTCATACTTGGCTGACTTGGAGGAGCAGTGGGCCTTGTTCTTTCTCTCTCTCTGACTGCCTATCGATGGAGATGAAAGTGCTGACTCACTGTTTTCCTACTGCCTTCTCTAACATTACCCTAGTAGTAAGGGTGTGGAGGAGGGCAAGGTGCCTCTTCACAACCCAGGGAGTGTGGAATTCCAGGTTTCCCATTAGGTTTTTGTTGGAATGAGTGTGGCAGGGTCTACAGCTTTTTTTCTATGGTATTTGGCTAAAATAGTGTGATCACTATCTAAAATTTTGCCTGCTCTTTTCCTGATCTTTAGCTGAGTATTCAGGATAGTGTTGGAGCTTGTTTTGATGTTCCTTTTGGTCTGTATCCTTTGGAGTTTGGGGGTTGCTCCATTGTTCAGTTCTAAGTCTGAGGTTTATGAAGCAAAAATCAAACCCAGGGAATTATACCACCATGTTGATTTTAGTGCCCTCAGGACAGTAACTGTTCTTCCTTTTTCTCTACCTCTCAGAGTCTTTTTATATTTGTTCTGTTAATGAAAATACCCTGAACTCTGTAAAAATAATTTTAAAGGGTTTATTTTTTCTTTCAATTGATGCATACAGTTTACTATTGTAACAATTTTAAATGTACAGTTAGGTACTGTTAAATATACTCACCTTGCTGTGCAACCAGTCATCAGAACTCTTGTCACCTTGCAAAGCTGAAGCTCTGTCCTCATTAAACAACTGTTTCCCATTCCCTTCTGTTCTCACACCACTCCCCTAGCAACCACCATCCTGTTTTCTAGCTCTATGTGTTTGATTACATTTGGGTCACTCATATAAGAGGACTAGTTTATTTTTGACTAGTTTATTGCACTTAGCATAATGTTCTCAAGGTTCATCCATATTGTATGTGCCATGTGTCAGAATTTTCTTTTTAAGACTGAATGATATTCTATTGGACGTATAAACCACGTTTTGTTTATCAGTTAATCCATCCATAGACATTTCATTGCTTCCACATTTGGGATATCGTGAATAACGCTGCTATGAACCTGTGTGTGTAAATACCTGTTTTGAGACTCTGATTTCAATTCATTTCAATATGCCCTGAAGTGGAATGGCTGTGTTATCTCATAGTTGCTTCTAATATTTTGAGGAATTGCTATACAATTTCTTGTAAAAGTGGCAACATTTACATTCCTACTAACAGTGCCCAAGAGTTCCATTTTCTCCATCCTTGGCTACTCTTGTTGTTTTGTTTTATAGTAATATCCATCCTAATGGGTGGGAGTTGGGTATCTCATTGATGTTTTGATTTACATTTCTCTAATGATAGTGAGGTTGAAAATCGTCTAGTTTGCATATATTTTAAGGAGAAATGTCCGCTGAAGTCCCTTGCCCATTTTTGAATTGTGTTGTTTGTATTGCTTTTTATATGGTTGATTTTGGTGTTCTTTTTATTTCTTTCAAAAGATGTAGGACGTATAAATGGTTTCTGTCACATGCATGAATTGTACTGTGGTGAAATCATGGATTTTAGTACACCCAAACAGTGTGCATTATACCCAGAAGTAGTTTTTGATCCCTCTCTCTATTCCTACCCTCTCTGCCTTCTTAGTTACTGATGTCCATTATTCCAATTGTTCACTTATATGCACCCATCATTTATCTCCTCCTTATAAGTGAGAACATATAATATTTGATTTTCCATTCCTGAGAGACTTCATTTAGGATAATGGTTTCCAGTTCCAGACAATTTAGTGCAGAAGATATTATTTCATTCCTTTATAGAGCTCAATGTAATCCTACCACATTTTATTTAGCTACTCCTCAGTTGATGGGAACATAGCTGATCCCATATCTGTGTGATTATGAATTGCACTGCAGTAAACATTAAGGTGCATGTATCTTTTTGTAAAAAAATTACTTCTTTTTCTTTGGGTAGGTACCAGTAGTGGGATTGCTGTACCAATGGTAGGTCTACTTTTAGTCCATTTAGGACTCTCTACACTCTTCTCCATAGAGGTTGTGTTCTAATTTAGTGTCCAACTGACACTATGTAAGTGTTCCCTTTTCAACACATCCATGCCAGCATCTATTATTTTTTGACTTTAATAATGGCCATTCTCACAAGGGTAAGGTAATATCTCATTATGGCTTTAATTTGCATTTCTGTGTAACTAGTAATTTTAGGCATTTTTTCACATTTATTAACCAAATTTACATCTTCTTTGAAAAGAATTTTGTTATGTTTTGTCTACTTTTTTTAATGGAGCTATTATTTATTTATATTGGTTTGTTTGATATCCTTATGCATATGGCTTTCCAATTTTCCCAGCACCATTTATTAACTAGAGTATCCTTTCTCCAGTGTTTGTTTTTATCTGCTTTGGTGAAAATTAGTGGTTGCAGCTATAGTAGAACATCTTTAAGTTGACCAAAGGACTGTAATAAGCTGGTCAATATAGGGAGGTGGTTAACAGAAAGATCTAGGCCCAATGTAGTGATATGTATGCTTGATGCATGTCTGGTCTATGAAAATTAGGCCAACATAAGGAGGTGGTCAATGCAGGGAAGTGGTAACCTATAAAGATTCTATTGTATTTAGTTTTATTTCTGGGTTTCCTATTCTGTTTCATTGATATATGTGTCTGCTTTTATACAAATACCACACTGCTTTGGTGACTATAGCTTTGTAATATAATTTGAAGTCATGTAATGTAATGACTCTAAATTTGTTCCTTTTGCTTACAGTTGCTTTGACTATTCATGTTCTTTTTTGAATCCACAGAAAATTAATGTTTGCTATTTTGTAATTCTGAGGAAAAAAATAATGTTGGTATTCTGATGGAAATAACCATGAGTCTGTAAATCAATTTAGGCAGAATAGACATTTTAACAATATTGATTCTTCTGATCCATGAGCATGGGATGGTGTTCCTTTCATCTGTGTCACCTCTGATTTCTGTCATCCATGTTTTATAGTTTTCCTTATAGAGTTTTGTCACCTCCTGGTTAAGTATATTCCTAGGTATTTTCCTTTCTATGCTGTTATAAGTGTTACTGAGTTATTAATTTGTCTCTCAATTTTGCTGTTATTCATACATAAGAATGACACAGATTTAAATATATATTCATTTTAGAATATGAGATTTTAATGACTTTGCTTTTCAAATCTAGCAGTCTTCTGCGAGAAAGCCAAGAGGGGATCCATTCACTTGGTGGGGTACATAGCATTTTAAATTTAGTTCCATTTTATATACAATATCCAAGATTTTAAGTTGTACTTACTGAGAGAAATAGGGAGAAGTATATCCACTCTATCTTCTCTGGAAGCTCTGTTCATCTAGACACACTATTTTAAATGAACCATTCGTTTAATAATCTGAAAGAATTAAGCATAACCACCTAGTAAAATAACCATCTATTTTTAAAAATATAAGACCACTGTTATTAAACCACATGCAATGTTTGATATTTGATATTTTTGACCTGTAAAATTGACATTTACATTGGAAAATTATTTGTACATAGCACTGGAAATGTAATGTGCTAGGATGTTATTAGTAATGTCATAGCAACTTAAATCAGAGGGAGTTGGGGGAAAATCACACATGACCTCAGTGATATCACAGTGATGTTGCTAGCAACTCATACATTAAGATGTTTTGGCTATTTTTGTATTTTAATGAGTCACAACCACCCAAAAGGTTTGTGTTGCAAATGTCAGATGTAGCTGCCAAGAATAGTTATGCAGACTGTGTTTCACACATATCTGGGGACATTCTCACAACACAGACATCATAGGACTGTCTAATATTAAGAATAGTTTCTTATACGTAACAGTAAAATATTCTGCCCCAACAAAATTACTATAATAGTTTTGAAAAACATGAAATAAGTGTCTTAAAAAGTAAACACCTTTTTTAAGGTGAACATATAAATCTATTGCCTAGTAATAGCACATAAGTATTTTCTTTAATCCCCTGAGGTGCTCTTAAATTGCTCAGGTGACAGTTAATCACTGAAGATTTTTAATTTGGTACAAGTGAGGTTTTTCTAAGTAATATTTAAAGGAAGCACCTGTATAGACACAGTTGAATGGCATTTATTCTGTTTTGTGGTTAGTACAGACTATGTCTTTCAAGTCTAGGATTAGTCTAAGAGCCAGGCATAAACCAGGGTGTAATTTCTTCTGTATAGATGAAATTTCCAATTTTTTTCACAAGGAGAAGCATTGTTTTTAATAATCCATATGCATCAGATTCATAATAAAAATTAATGTTTCCCAGATTTTGAAAGAAATTTTCAGTATTTAGAAAACATTTTTACTCCTTTTTGAATTTTTAACCTTTATCTTCATACGTATTTTAGATAAAACTGTGTAAGGTTGCATCACTGGACAAATGCCATTTTAAACAAATACTTACAACTCACACATTCATTTTAAAAATGAATACAGAAATTCTCTAACCAAAATCTCAAAGGTCAATCAGTGCTTTCTGAATTTTGAGTTCAAACAAAACTCACTTAAGAAAACTGCAGGGTCAAGAGCTAAATGTTTTTGAAGTCAGGAAGGAGGTTAGTGGATGAATTTGGGACACATAGGCACTTTAGATTGGCACTATTCCTGGAGTGGGACAAATTGTTCCTAAATCTTGCCTGGTGGTTACTCTTAGGAATACAAAGCCATTACGTTCAATAGTGACCTCAGCATCAAACCTCACCCAAATAGCTTCCAGTTTCACAGCTTGAATCTTCAATTACGTTGATTCATCTCCATCCCCTGTCTAGATAGTCTTCATGATGAGAGCTTTTGCTCCATGGACTGTACTTGATTTTGACAATCTCACTCTTGGTAATCATAGTGCTTTGAACTCATTCCCAAGCATGAGTTTCCACTGACTATTGTCAGTCAAACTGTTCACTTCCAGCTGTTAAAGTTCAGAATTATTGGACACAATTAAGAACTTGAGAAGGATCTTCCTCCATCACATAAATGGTCATGATGTAATTGGAAAAAATCACTCACTTGATTACATACAGCTCTCCAGATTCATTTGTAAAAGTCAGCCTCTGCAACTATTTTTAAAAAGCTATAAGAAGCACAATCACATATTTTTTTCCTATATCATAGAACCTATACATGGGGCTGAACACAATGTTAACAATTAATTGATATTTCTTGACTCGACTTAATGAGCCTTAGCTTGTCAATTTTATTTTTAAGATTAATTATTTAAAGAAGAGTTTATTATTAGCCACATGTGGGTTATTTTTACTCTGTACCTAATGTGAAAAACAAATATGTTCTAAGCATAAGGCATACTAATGAACAGTGAGAAAGAACACCTTATTCTCAGGTATCTTACATATTGATATAATCACATGAAAGATTAAAAAATAAGACATGGGAAAGATACATACACAGAGCTTGAATAGTTTACAAAAAACAATATGTTTTGATAAGTAAATAATTTGGAAAGATTCCTGGAAAGGATGACTTTTGTACTGTTTTCTTTACAAGCTAGGTAGGAATTGGATATGCAGAAATGGAAAAGAAAAGATTGGCTCAGTGCCTGTGGCTCAAGTGGCTAAGGCACCAGCCACATACAACCAAGGTGGCAGGTTCAAATCCAGCCCAGGCCCGCCAAACAACAATGATGGCTGCAACCAAAAAATAGTCGGACGTTGTGGTGGGCACCTGTGGTCCCAGCTATTTAGGAGGTGGAGGCAGGAGATAGCCCGGGAGTTGGAGGTTGCTGTGAGCTGTGATGCCACAGCACTCTACCCAGAGGTCAACAGCTTGAGGCTCTGTCTCAAAAAAAGAAAAAAAGGAAAAGGAAAGATTTATAAATAGTATTTATTGATTTAATAATTTGTTTATAGCATATACTTATTCAATGTATTCTTTCTCATTTAGATAATGTTTATGCTTATCTTCAGCAGATGAATTCTGACATAGCAAAAAAAGTATTGAGGCAGAATTCAGACATCATAGAACTATATCCCAGAGGCCTTAATTTGGCCATTGACAATAGCTTGAAATGCATAGAGATCACATGGCAACTCAAAATTATTATTTCTAAGATGTAATTTTGGGCAAATATTCATTCATTTTGTTTATTTGAGAAATGATTACAGAACTCACTCCATGAACAAGTTACAGTGACTTCTAGAAAGGCAATTATAAAGTAACATAATTTATCATTTATTTATTGAGAAAGATATTATGTGTCAAGCAAACAAGCTCTAGTGTCATGTGTTAAATATTATAATGGTGCTACGTTTAGTAAATTTGTTATGGCATACTGGTCTATGAGAAATTAATTTTGTATGTGAAAGTCAGGGGACAACAGAAACAAACAATATATATATATATATATATATATATATATATATATTTGAAGAATTAGACCTAGAAAATGAGGAATGCCTTAGGTCTGGGAGTTTGCCTTGTGGGACACATATAGGGATTTCTATGGCATAGAGTAAAGCAGGAGCAAGGAAAGGAATCATGAATCTCAGGTTACAACATGATTCTGCCAGAGCCCTGTGCAACCAAAAATGACTTAAGAAAATTGGGTGGGACCCAAGATCTATAGAGCATGTAGAAAAACTGATCTGATGGTATAGACATGGTCTTAGAAACATAAAGGTAAAAATTATCATCTTTGATGTGAATAAAATTGTCCATGGAAAATTTTTGAACAGGTTGGAGAATCAGCATGCTTAAACACTAATCCCAGGTCTGCTACCTTTTAGTGGGAAAGTTATCAACCTTTCTAAATGTCAAGCCTCACGTTCATGAACAAGCATGAGAGAGGATTACCCACTTCCATGGTTTATTCTACTATCTGCCTGTGATATAAATTCTTTCACAAGCTGTAAACCAGGCACTGCTGAATTCAAAGATCTCAGTTACCATTAATGCCAGTGAAGAAGGACAAAGATAGGATCCTAGAACACATTAACATCAATGCCGTAATTAGTAAAAGAAGGAAAGAAGGTAATCAAAGAGTAAAAAGAGACAAGAGTAGGGTGATTTCATAAAGCCTTTAAAAATTTCAAAAGGCAGAGGGGCCATAAGGTTAAATTCTCAAAGTTCTCTCAAGTCTAGAAGGGCCTGGAAAGAAAGTCACAAGATTTGACAGAAACAGATTTCTGGTGACCTTTTGTTAGAGCAGTTTCAGCTGGACTGTGTAGGGGTAGAAAGTTGATGTATAGATTTGGAGGTAAGAGGATGGAATAAAACCATAATCCTCTCTTCATCATTGGAGGAATGAAGAATGAAGCTTAAGTGAGGAGTGGGGTTGAGGCAATTGTTTCCTTAAACTGTGGATGTCTTAAACACTTTGTCAAACAATATGAATGATAGAGGAGAATTAATGAGAAAAATATGATGTTTGGTGAAAAACATATGAAAGAAAATTTTAATAAATAGGATCAAAGCCACACATAGAGAAATGCTCTATAAAACAAAGCAAAACAAAACTAAACAAAACAAAAGCATAGAGTGGACTCTTTTATTCAAACAAGAAAATGCATAGACATGTAGATTGGAGACAATGGAGGAGATAGAAAGCCTTTTCCTAACAGCTCCTATTTCCTGAGAAATTGAAGCCCAAGTGACTAAAATTGAGAGGATTATTGATAGAGAAACTTGGAAGAGAGTAGAAAGGCTTGGAACTTCTTGGAAAAAAAGAAGGTTTCGAGGTAGGAATAAGTCAACATTTTTTGTCGCACTGTGAAGAACCACATGATATGACCTATTTATAAAAAAAAAAAAAAAAAGATAAGAGTCCCCCAGAATAATTAAATTGTTTACTCTGGGACTGCTAGGAGAATTTCTCATACGAAGATACAAAAATGAATTGTTAACATGCTCCTAGTGGGGAAAGACTTAGGGACCTTTTTGAGAGTGTTTTTCTAAAGTATTTGACCATATGTTTTAACCTGGGGAAAAGAGACATTGGTAGCTTTAGAGAATGAATGAATATTAGTTGTAGCTCTTTTATTAAGAAACTTTTGCTCTAGGAGAAAACATATGAGTAAAAGCAATATAAAAATATGAAACAAGTACTGTAAAAGAGATAAAAATAAGTGTTACAGGATTTAGGAAAAATTAAAATAATTAAATTAAGATGGCCAAAAGGCTTTATTCAATGAAAGTGACACTAGTAGTATTTAGGAAGGGTTAAAAGAAGAGTCATCATCCTCTTACTCATTGCTCTTAGCTGAAAGTGTTCTTTTTATTTTAACTTTACATTATTTTTATATTCTTGACCTGTGCTACATTTATTACGATTTGGAAAAATCAGTTTCATAAACCAGGTCACAGAAAATGTCCCTAGAATATATGCCTTAATATTAGGCTGTATGATAAATCTTCTAGGAAATGAGCTTTGAAATGAGGACAGAAAATCATATAGTATTGAATACCAGAAAGGAAAATATCATTTGGAAATTGTGCCAGAAAGATGCCACCTGCTTCATAAGTGACATGGCCTTTAATAGAATGGGTAGGGATTTGTAAAGCTAACTTTTCACCCATCAGCCTTTATAGTTGAACTGTGCTACATGCAAAGCACAGTTAGAAAGAAATGAGAAAAAGCAGAGAAGACAATTTTTAGGAGTCAGCATCAGAAAGACTTCCAGCATGAGAAGTAACTAGAGATCAGCATGGCATAGCAAGAAGCCAAAATGAGGAAGAAATTAGCCTTTCTACTCATGAATTATGGGAATTGAGCAGGACTAACAAATATTATTATGCCTATAGAAAAGAAGTAGCAAAAACTCAGAGACTTAGAGAATCATCTGGGATGTCAAAACCAGTCTGAATCTTGAAGACATTTGGAAGAATAAGAAACTTACTGTGTTAGCACCAGTGCCAAGAGAAAGCCACCCTGAGTGACTTTCTACTGAGTAACTTACCTACTATCCTATGAACCTAAGTGGAATAAACACTCAACTTGGTAAACTCACATGAATATGTCTAAAAGGACTAGAGGAAACAACACTGCTTATATTCCAGTAACTATTAATTATTTAAAATTTACAGATACTTATCTTCATAGAGGAGAGATGATTTTAGGAGTAATTTCACAACAAAATCTGTCAATATAAGGGATTATTGTCTATTTTCCCAACCTAAAAACATAAGTAGATATATAAGGCTTTCACTGGTAGTTCCAGGAGCTGTGAACACATAGAAGCTTAAATCAGAGGAAAAAACTGACCAATTAGATTAAAGGCAGAGGTGAGAGAGGAATGGTGTAGAAAGATTATGCAAGTGTCATCAGATCCATTTAAACACATTTTGACTTATGACATTTCTTAAGAGAGTCAAATGACTCATGCAAACTTCTATTTCACTCAGAATTCTTGGAATTTAAAACCTCCTTGAGAACAGAGGCATGGCTCAGTCCCTAATGTAGCATTCAAAAGCTCAGTTATAAAATGTTAAGCTAATTCTAAACCACTGGGAGTAAAAACAATAAAAATAAATTCTCCCCAATTCCCTTTAGTCTGTTTATAAAGACACTAAATGTCAAGAAAGTTCATTTCAAATGTGTAGGGAGCATTCTCAATCTCAACTCCTCATTATTTCTAGTTCTCCAAATCTAGGCCAAAGTCATGCCCTAAGGGATACTCCATTCACCTTCTCCCCATAATATTACTAAGGAGGAAAACAACATCAAGGTCAGCTTCTTCATGTTTTTAAGTTCTTCCCTGGCTCTGCCCTACACAAGAAAAGCAATGGAAACTTCCTAAGAGGTAAAATACAAAGAGTAATGTTGTATCAATAATGGAAAATACTTTGCAAACTACCAACTCAGACTTACTGCATACCTTGCACATGTGAATGACTGATATTCAGGTCTTCTTAAGTCCTAATCCTGTTGATAAAATGATGTTCTGAAACATCCTCCCATAGGAACCTACTAGTTCCATTTTTTCACTGAACCCATGAACTCTTAATTCTGAACAATGACTCTTCGAGCTTATGGAGTAAGATTTAGTGGTTAAACTTGTATACTATGGCACCTAGATAGCTTATATTCAAATCCAGAAAGCATCATCCACTAAGCCTTAATTTCTCCCCAGGTAAGTTGGGGCTATTGTTAGCTCAAAAGAGGGTTGAGAAGATTCATGAAATGATGCCAGTAAAGTGCTTGGGAAATAGTAAGTTGTAGTGATTGTTGTTATAATAATTATTGTTATTATTAAACTTTCCACCAAGTGGAATTTTCCTTTTATTCTAACCTATCTTTATCTTACTAATCCCTTGGGAAGTCCCACTTTCCCCCTAAATTTCACTACTTAAAATAATTATACTCTAACTTACACATTTTATCAATCTAAATAAATTTAACAATCTAATAATATACTATTTACCATCAACTATTCCATTAAATATATTGCTTTCCTATAATTAGATAGTTAATAAATTTCAAGCAAGGAATATGACTTTGTATTTTACTTATTCGTATTCCATTCACTTGCCATGAGTAAGACACGTCATAGCCATTTCATAAATATGAGATGATTGAGCATTTATTATTCTTTCATCTGTACAGTGATTACTGTCCAGGCATTGCTAAGAATAATGAGTCCTTCTTGTCAACCTTCATAAATTCACATTATTTCAGGGCAACATCTCATTGAAAATATTGGAAAATGTGATGTGTGCGCTCTTTTTAATAAAAGCAGTTCTCTTACCATCAGTAGATTATAGACTTCTGTTTATTCTGGAAAATGTAACAAAGACAACTAAGTTATTATTGCTGTAAATTCAATGGAATGGACCTGAAATATGGGAAAAATGGAGGGAAACCTGTATAATCTCTGGAAGATAACACTATTCCCATACAAAAACTGTTAAATAATTTCTGCTTGATAATGTGCCAAAGGGCTTCAAATTTTTCCTTATTAAAAAGCAGGGTACTCAAGGAAAACCATGTTAAAACCTCACGGTGCCTCTAATGTGGAATAGAGAAAGCAGACTCCAGGGTTATCCCCGTCAGCAGGCAGAAAACTTAGGGAACCGAACTCCCTTAGAAATGGTGTTGCCAAAAAGAGAAAGTTCTCCTTTTGCAGAACTTCTTCCCAGAGGAATAAGTTTCAAGCAGGTGGCAGAGAGAAAACCAACTCAACAAGGCAAAGCCTCTTCTGCCAAGAGCTGATGTTTGTCTTGGCTAAGAAACATGGGCTGGAATGCACATTTCTGAGGAATCAACTCCATTCAGCAGAAAGCTCCTGTCTGGATCCCACAGCAAGTGACTGCTGTGGGATAGACCTTCAGGGGTGAAGCAAAGTAGGCTGACCCAGTGGCAGGCCTGTGTTAGAACAGATAAACACTCGTCTCAGAAAAACAGAGAAAATTCCACACACCTACCGGTATGTAGAGGTACTGCAATCCATACTCTAGGGATGTTTAAAGTAGAAAAAGGTATCTACTTACACTGCTACCTGGTGGACCCTTTTCCTGCATCCTGCTCTTCGGATTGATTTATAAACTTAACGATCCAGTGGAAGGAGACTGTTGTGGTTTGGGTATTGATCTGCCAGGGCTCACATTAAAATCTGACCCCAGTGTTGGAGGTGGAACTAGTGAGAGGTGTTTGGGTTAGGAGCCAGCAGATCCCTCCTGATAAGGAAGGAAGTTCTCGCTCTATTATTAGTTCTCAGCAGAGCTGGTTTCTAAAAGGAACCTGGCATCTCCTCTCCCACCTCACCACATGATCTGTGTACCCTTAAGTTTCCCTTCACCAGGAGCAGAAGCTGGCACCATGCTTCTTACACAGCCTGTGAAATCATGAGCCAATGAACCTCTTTTCTATATTTAAATATAAAATAAGAAAGAAATTGTAATACAATCCAAGGAGATCTGTAAAGATTTGGAAATATAGTCACTCTGACAAATATTTCCTTTAAAAAAGAGGAAAAAAAATTAGACAATTTTTATCTTTATATAAAGATTCAAGAGGCAGAGTAAAGAATCCTGATAATCAGATAGAAGGAATACTAGGAGATCACAATGATTTACTTATAAATACAATCTTATTTGCCATATTAAGAAGAATGAAGGACTGGCGCTGTAGCTCAGTGAGTAGGGCGCCAACCGCGTACACCACAGGTAACAGGTTCAAACTCAGCCAGGGCCTGCCAAACAACAATGATGACTGCAACCAGAAAATAGCCAGGCATTGTGGCAGGTGCCTATGGTCCAGCTACTTGGGAGGCTGAGGCAAGAGAATCACTTAAGTCCAAAAGTTTGAGGTTGCTGTAAGCTGTGGTGCCATGGCACTCTACCCAGGTCAGACATAGTGAGACTCTGTCTCAACAAAAACAAAAAAAGAAGAAGTAATGAAGAACAGATATATAGGGAAAATACTACAGTTCAGTCAAAGATAACCATGAGCATGGTTAGAGAAGAAATGAGAAACATAAGCGTCAGACACAGGAACCCCTACAATTTATAAGACTCTTAGAGTGCAGCTAAACAGATGGATTTGAAACAATGATTTAAGAATTGTGCAAGCAAAACCTTTTAGATAGAAGAAATTCTTGTATCTAGTGTACAAATGATCGTGTACTAAGAAATTTGGGGAAAAAAGAAAGGAATATCAAAAGGCAAGCTTTTATTTTTTTAAATTTCAAATGACAAAAGCATATGAAGCTAAAATGAGCTATTTAAGGCAAATGATAATATTATCAGCAATGTATAAATTATATTAAAATATATTTTTATACTACTAAATACCAAAATTTAAGCAATATGTATCTATGGTTTTGAAGAGAAATTTTTGTAACCAAAACATTCCATGCTTAGCGATGTTGCTCATCTCTGAGGGAAACAAGATGTTCTTTAGCATTCAGGATTATAAAACAACCAATAGGCATATGCCACATTGGAAATAGTCAGCAGAAACTATATCTTTGTGCTCCATGAAATGAAGACTAATAGAGATCTCATGAGTGTGTAATTGTTATAAAGCAAATGTAAAGCTGATAATAAAAGGCAAATGTGGCAAAGTTAATTCTAGAAATCAAAGGCATGATATATTATAATTATTGAGTATTTACATTTTGCCTCTAAAATCCTAGATAAATGTGAAAATGAGCAAGAAGTGGTATAAGAAGAGAGGTAGAATATTAATTAAAAAGCAACTAATGCTGAGCTTCCTAATGGTAGCTGATCAGAATGAATATAATCTCTGGTAACATATATGGGAAAATGTTCTCCCTCATTTGATATAGAATATTAAGGAAATTCAAACTAAAATACCTACATTGTGAACATGCAAGCAGTTTTTGAAATACAAAAGTATTGAGGAAGATTGTGCATGTGTGTTAAAGAATATTCAAGATTTTGGCAACTAAAAATAATTGGCCCTGGCACACACAAATGAAAACTATGGAGGAAAGCATAACAATAATTTAGTATAGTCCAAATTTACCTAACTCATGGACTATAAAAAAGAATAGAGCATCAAAAATGATCTTATTGTCAATATCCGCATTTTAGGTTAAAAAAATCTTTAAAACAAAACACCTAGAAAACATTATAGCATTATCTCATGCTATATCATAAAATATATTTCATATACTTCAATATAAAAAATCATATATACAATGGGAAAAACAATGTTGGCAAAGATTTTTATAATATTGTTATACGCACATATGGAAGATCTTTCTAAGTATGACCAACAGCAAAGTTTTAGGGGACATAATAGTTAAATTTATCAAAAGAAAAATTAACAAAAAAATCAAAAGACAAATACTAGAAAGTTAAGAATACTGTCCACACATATCCCTTAGGAAATAATCATTTTGAAATATATGAACAGCACTTAAAAAACAAAGTATTAAAGAAGCAAATCAAAGAAAGCAATTGGTTATTCGTCATTAGCAGGTCCTTCCTTGCCTCCTTAAATCAGAATTTCAGCCTTCAGTACCCTGGGATGGCATGGTTTTTTGTTTTGTTTTGTTCTGTTTGTTTGTTTTAGAGACAGAGTTTCACTTTATTGCCCTCTGAAGAGTGCTGTGACATCACAGCTCACAGCAACCTCCAGCTCCTGGGCTTAGGCAATTCTCTCACCTCAGCCTCCCGAGTAGCTGGGCACCTAGGATGGCATGTTTACTACCTTCCTCCCCACAAAACTGCAGGCTTCATGCAGACCTGGTCTTCAGCTGTCTTGTTCATTTGTATATCCCAAGTCCTCAGCCCACAGCCTGACATCAACTATTATATTCTGATGAGATTGTTAAAAAATAAGAATTCACAAATCAGCATATGCAAATAATGATTAAATATATTAAAAGTTATATTTTATTAGTAATCAAGATTATACTGAAAAGGTTAAAATGGTACTTGAAAATGCTCACAGTCATGACAGACTTCAACGGCCATTGCAACAGCAAAAAAAATTTACAAATGGGACTTAATTAAGCTGAAAGCTTCTGCACAGCTAAGGACACAGCAAGTAAAGCAAAAAGACAACCTTCAGAATGGGAAAAGATATTTTCAGGGTATTAATCTGACAGAAAGTTGAACACTAGACTCTACAGAGAACTCAAGGAAAACAGAAAACAATCCCATCTATCTCTGGGCAAGACATATAAATAGAACCTTCTCTGACAAAAACAGATGAATGGCTAACAACCATTTGAAAATTTACTCATCATCCCTAATCATCAGAGAAATGCAAAGCAAAAGCACCCTGAGATAGCACCTAACCCTAGTGAGAATGGCCCACATCACAAAATCTCAAAGCTGCAGATGCTGGCATGGATGTGGAGAGAAAGGAACACTTTTACACTGCTGGTAGAACTGCAAACTAATATAACCTTTCTGGAAGGAAGTATGGAGAATCCTCAAAGAACTCAAATTAGACCTCCTGTTTGATCCTGGAATTACATTACTTGACCTCTACCCAGAAGAAAAAAAAAAATCATTATACCATAAGGACATTTTTACTAATGTCCTCAATTTATAATCACCAAAACATGTAAACAATCTAAATGCCCACCAACCCAGGAATGGATTAATAAGCTATAGTATATGTATACCACGGACTACTATTCAGCCAAAAAACATGGAGACTTTACATCTTTTATACTAACCTGGATAGAGGTTGAACACATTCTTCTTAGTAAAGCATCACAAGAATGGAAAAGCAAGAATCCAGTATACTCAATTCTAACTTGAAGGCAGTAGATGATCTAATATAAGATGGAGGATAGTGGAACGAGGGATCAGAGAGAGTGGAGAAGGTAGGAGGATGGGGGGTCCTGGTGGGGTAGGACACAATAACAAGAGAGACGGATCTTAACAACCACAATCAGTGTAACCTAATTCTTTGTACCCTCAATGAATCCCAAACAATTAAAAAAAAATAAGGAAAAAAGAAAATGCTCCATAAACAACCAAGTGCTTTTCTACCATTAATGAGAATAAATACTGGTGGACTTTCTAGATGTCAGCAGGAAATATATGCAGAAAGGCTTATGTGCTTACTCTTTGACCCAGTAATAGTACTTGTGTAGATGCTTTTAAAGAAACTAATCATGTCAATACTTTGAGCTTTTCCGGTTGGTATGTTTACATCATCACAGCATTGTTCGCAATGAAGAGACAAATGAAAGTAATTTGCATTTTCCACCTTAGATTTGAAACTATTTACGATACAGTGAGCTATATGAACATTATAGAATATTCAGCTTTCAAGTGAACTTGTAAAATGTTGAATGGCATGCAATGTTTTCCATATACTTAAAACAATGTGACTGTATAGTGGACCACACCTCATTATTCAACAGAAATTCATAAAGAACAACTTTCCCATACAGACAAAAATGTCTGCAAATTGCTTGGTATGATGGTAAAATTGAAGTATAGAAGAGACCCTGAGGCCCTAAATTCAAATGAATGGCAATGCACTGGCATGTCATCTGTATTTTTTTAAAGCATATTTTACATCCTTTAGGATCATTGCTTCTCTTAGGTAAGTTAAGCATTTCCCTTGCATTTTTAATTTGAATAATTGATTTGCTTAGAAGAAAAAAGAAACAACTCATGTTTGAATAATGAGTTCAGTGTACATCTTATCCAAGGCAAAGCATTTCACAAGGGCCAGGGCTTGGAGAGCTCTCTCTTTTCTGGTTGATGAACAAGGCAGTGTTTCACAACATTTGGCTTGAGAGACTCAGCGTTAATACAATCTGAGGTTCACGTAATAGAAAAACTTCTGGAAAGCCCAGGGAGAAGGAAGAGGATGTGTTCATTTATTTGTTTATCCACGTATTTGGTTATTCATTTACTCATAGTCATCAATATTTTTTTTATGGTTTCTAGCCTTTGACCTCATAATTTGTTTTTGTTTTGTTTACTTTTCCCCAAAAAACAATGTATGTGTTCTTTAGCAAGCTTATTTGGAAGTACTTTTTATTCTTATTTGTTAAAATGCACAGATTTTTCCAACATATCCTCCTCCTCCCCCTGGTGAATCCCCCATCATCTTTCAAAGGCTGTGGTTGATATTTTCTTCTTTAAAACACACATACCAGAGAAAACTCACAGGAGATTTGCATTATTCTAAACAATTTATGAGAAAGTCTGTCTGACTGTATTTCCCAGTAGAAAGGATTGGGCCATTTTTATAAATGATTTATTATTGTTTTCTTCTGTAGGCACCAATAGATGAGACAGAAAAATCAAAGTTAATTAAGTAAAAAGTAATCAATTTTGTTCTTTAAAGCATATATGTGTATCTATTTTATATGTGGCTGCATTTTGCAAGCGTGTTTATAAGTTTCTGTATTCTCTGTGGGTATTCATGAATATGGATGTACAACATCCATTTTTTAAAAACTCTATTCTCACTCATCTCATCTTTGAAGATGGGATTGTAAAAGGTACTAAATGGAAAACAGGAAAGCATGCCAACAGCCAGCTGATGGGAGACAGCTGAAAGAAATTAGACGTATTTTCAGAAGTACTTTTCCACTCCATCCCTATGCCCCTGGCTAGCGTGTTCTTTGTACGCTAGATTCCAACTTTGCAGGAGCTGCCAGACACGCAGGACCAATGCATGGGCCTTGTGTCGCCTTCATTGATCAGATACAGCCGGGAGAGGCTTGGGCCAAGCCCCCCACAGTGACCGTGTGAGACGGATTCTGATGAGTTCATAGGCACACACACTTGTAAACACCCACGCATACGCGATTCATGCACACGTTCATTCACAAGCTTCCCGTCATGGGGAAAGGCAGAGAGAAAGGCTGTTAGGATTTTCAAGAGATAAATAACCTTGGATCAACGATACAGGACCTAAGTACAGGACTTGCTATAATAACAATTAGCAACAAGGGCCTACGGACTCACAATTTGTCCTTAGACGTGCTGCACACTCTGTCTCAGGGTCTCTTTTCCACTTCTACTCCCAGCCCCACCTTCGGCATTCTCCTTCCTCTTTGTCAGGCTCCCATGACTCCCTGGAAAAGCAGATATTACTCTCAGTTAAGAAATGTGCTCCTTTAAAACTTGCTTCCCTGAGATTTTTGCAATCTAGGAGGGGTCTGGGTCTGTTACTTGCATGCATGGTCTCAGATCTCGGATTCCTGACCTTATCCTCCTCTGCTTTGCTCTGCATAGCAGAGCACAGATCTGTGAAAGTTCTGTTTCCCAGCGCTCTTGCCACTTGCTTCTCCTTAGTTAGCTTTGACTCCAGGTGGCACTGGTGGGAAAATGTAGAACAGGAATAGGGGAAAAGCACCCCCACCCCCGCCTTGGGTTGCTGGGTGGAGTCTCAGAGAGTTGTATCTCCTTTTTGGTCTTTTCTATCTTAGGGTAATGCTTTTTCTTCTAGCTGCCACGTCTTGCAGGTGGCTCCAGTTACAGGGCTCTGATATCCTTCCGCCTTAAAGTGCCCCACTAAGCCTAGAGGTGTAGTATTGTCTTGCTCTTGTAAATCCCTTGGTGACTTTATCAGCCCCCATTTACCCTTTTAGCTATTACAGCACCCTGAGAGCTAGTTTTCCATATTCATTTCTTCAGTTCCCTGCCTATTAGGTTCAATGCACTAGATCCATTCTTTAAGAGAACAAAAGTTATCAAAGTGAAAAACAGAATGCAAAAATCTATGCTTTCCTGTCTATTGTAGAATGGAAAACTATGTTATCTTCCATTAGAAAGCCAGTTTTTTAATCTTTCAGATCTTAAGTAAACTGTAATGACCTGCTGAGCTCCTTCACTCTAAGTCTAACCTTGGAGATAAAACTGAAAGTCTCATAATTATTAAGATTATGTATTAGACATGTATCTTCTCAATGATTATTGTCTTGACTTTGACCAGAGTATGTATAGAAAGCTGAAGAGAAATGAAGAGAAAGCCATCATAATTCTTTTGTCCTAGAAAATATAAAATATAACTTCAAAACAAAATAAAATCAGTTCTTACAGAAATATTATTAAAAGGTCTTCAATTTAACCTGAGGTAGATTCTTTTCTCCTTTACAAACACTTAACTCCCCTGAAAAAAGAATGCTAAAGTGATAGGGTATAAGTAATTATCTTACCACTGGAGGAGAAATGGGACTGCTGACCCTTTTTAATGTTACTGACCCCCGAGAACAGCAAGATGCTCTTTTTTCTACCCCATATTCTTTATCTCACATAACTTCCTTACGTATGCGGGATATTAATGAAGTATTTGGGAAAGTACATGGGGCTTGGAGCAGTCCATTCCTGGGTGCCTGACCTGAATGACCTAAACAAAGTTCTCCTAGCCTCAGTTTTCTCTCCTCAAAATGATCCAATATTACCTGCCGTGATGAACTCAACTGAGGTAATAGATGAAGAATTACTTTTTAATTTGCACAACCCTATTTACTAATGAGGTGCAAAAGATGCTTTACAGATCCATCTATAAGACATATTTGACCATTTCATACATTTATCAGGAATGTTTTTAACATGCAATGTTTGTTTTTTCTAAGGGGACTGACTCTTCAAGTGGTCTAAAAGTGGGGATTATAATTAGGAAACCAAAAGAGTGGGGAAAGTCATAAAGGCTATTTTTAAATCGATTTGAGGCTTGGTTTGGTGGCTCATGCCTATAACCCTAGCACTTTGGGAGGCTGAAGTGGAGTGACTGTTTGAGCCAAGAAGGAGTTCGAGACCAGAGTGGCATAGACAGACACTATTGCTACAATTTTTAATTGGCTAGGCATGGTGGTGCACACCTATAGTCCCAACTACTCAGGAGGCTGAGGTAGGCGAGTTACTTGAGCCTGTGACTTTGAGGTTGCTGTGAGCTATGATAATGCCACTGCATGATAGCCCAGGTTACAGAGGGAGATTCTGTCACAAAGAAAAAAAAAGAAAGAAAAGGCAATTTGGAAGAGGTCTGTTGCCTGGCTTAGATCTCTAGTAACTCAAAGTAGACAAGTGTGCTACTCAGCATATAAACAAGCTGCTCTTGCCTAAAATGATACAGAAAAGATTGTTTTTAGTTCCACATAAGATTCTTGGTTATTCCCAGTAGACTTTGTGCTTAGCAGATTTTATTTGCCTGGATAGTAAATCAAGAAATCTAAAGTATACTAAATGGGATTTCATTTTCTAGGGATGGCATGGCTCTTTAGAAAACATTATATAGAGCTAAACAGAATTCATAAAAATGCCCATGTTTGCAATCAAAAGAATTTGACATAGAAGATGGGAAATAGGTGGCCTACTGTACGAGTCAGCTAATGATGCAATAATGCCTTGTAGGAAAGCACCCAAAACTTAGTAGCTTATACCAACAAGTATTTATTTTTCCTCATTCTTAGTTAGGCAGATTGTCTGGAGCTCCATTAAGCTTGCCTCTAGACCAGGGGATGTGTACATTTCTCTTCCACAGGTCTTCTTTTCACTCTTCTTTTTGGGCCAATGACTCAGGATATGTTCTCTTGGTGAATGATGGGAGTGTAAGAGGATGAGCAGAATCACATGATATGTGCTGATCCTTCAGCCCAGAATAGATAGACTGACACTTCTGCCTTCATTGTGTTGGTCAATGAAAGTCACGTGGTCAAGCTCAACGTGAATGGGAATAGCGTCCTACACTCTTTCCACGCCAGAGGATGGTATCACAGAGTTTCATGGCAGAAGGTAGAGAAGTATAATGCTAATAAGGAGACAGCCTGAAGACTTCAAACAAATATTCAGACTACCACAGGTTGGTTGAATCCATCACCAACAGGAACAGAGAAGTTCAGAAAAAAATTGCTGTTCTTTTTTATGTAAAGATAAGAAGAAATTGGATGAGATCATATCTAATATCCTTTCTAATCTTCATTAATTTATGGTAAGTGATAAATTCATTCTTATGATACATACAGTTTTATATAACAATGAAGTTCTACTCATGAAATGGATCAAATCAATAGCACTGTACTGTAAGAATTTAACAATTTTAGAGAACAAGCATGTTAAAGAATTTTTATCCAGAATTTATATGCCTAGATGATATTAATTACCTATGAATCATTTTCATTCACTAATACAGCCCTAAAAATTTACAGTACTTGGAACCATTTGTTATCCAATTAATTTGATTTATGATATTCAGGCCATATTTTGATTAATAGACATGCCACTATTTCAAATGTCCCCACACTCCAATTTGCTCCCATTTTTAGGGGCTAATAGTACAAAAAAACCCTGTTTGTTCTTTCTGACTGCTCACGAGTTAGCCAGGGCTGGCACAGTACCCAGAGCCTCATATGAGATCAGGGCATCTGGCTTCCAGTTCTGGCTCTGCCACCAAAAAGGTACGTGACTCTCGACAAATTGATGGTTCTGTGTCTTTCTTCCTCTGCAAATGGGGAGGAGTCACAGCTGAATCACTTTACTCAGAGGATTAGCAAAATGATCAAAGGAGATTCCATCTGTAAAAGCACTTTGACAAACTAAGCCCTGAACACATTTACCAGCTTCCTAATGAGAACATGTTTTAATTAGTATTTAGGGAAGGTTAAGCCAATAGATCAGCAGATGATTGTTGTTGAAAAGATAGTTGATTATGCTCATAGATTTCACAACAGGGATTGTACACATCATGCCTTGGATGAGGACATGTGGGGAACCACTGGGAACAGTAACAGGCAGAGAGGGAGGGAGGAGGTTCAGGCAAGAGCCTTTATTATTGTGAAGGACCAGGTCACATAGGGCAAGCAGGCTTAGGATTGGCTAGTTTGAATAATTGTAGGAACCCCTAAGGTGTGGGGAATGCCCCTATTTTCTGGCATTTGGACCTGGGATGATTAGTAGTGGTCTGGATTGTGTGAGCCATGTAGGAGAGGTGATGGGGAGTGCAGACGGAGGGTTCGTTGGTTTGTGTTGGAAGGATGCAGTCCCAGGAGGAGGAGGAGGAGGACTCTTCCAGGGGAGGGGGGATGATGAGGGAGGATGGAGGCCAAGGTGAGGTACTTCAAGCATATAATTGGCTCGAACATCAAGTTCATAAAAGCTAGAAATGTGGCTAATACTGGGCTTTTTTATTGTATCCTTTCTATAGCAACTGCTCAGCATCCAACATGCTAGTTAGGGACCTGGGAATTATGTCACCCTAGCCCATATCTTCACAGGTTTTTCTAACTCTCTAATAAATTTCTTAAAGGCTACCTACCTACTATGTATCTGATAACTGTCACAGAGAGATTATCTAAATAGAACTTCTAAGCTACAGCAAGATTCTCCATTTTAAATGTATACCAAAAATAATGATTAAAGCTGGAGAAGGGAGAGAAAGAACCATCATATATTTTGCCTGAAGAAGTCCTTCTGAAGGGCTGGCGTGAAGAGCAGGGCTGTGGTAGTGAGCCGAAAGCAGGAACATGGAGGAGAACTGGGGCCTAGATTCTAGCTCAAGTTTAAATACAAGTCAAAATAGTAAGTACAGACTAAGCTACTCATCCCTTAAAAACCTTTCCCTAGTTGTCTTTGTCCTCAGAATACAGTTCAAACATCTTGAACTAATGTGCAAGGAGTCATTGATAACCTGCCAGCTACCATACCAGTTTACCAGTCCAGCCCCAGATTGCTTTATATTTCAGACCTCAGCCATGAAGAAGTTTTATACAACTTTTTAGTCCCCTGGAAATGCCATGTTCTCTCAGGACACTTGCTTCCTGAGTTTGCAATAAACTGTCTTCCTTTCTGCTCTTCTGCTTACCCTCCCACCTCAATAAAGAGGTCTACTGATAATTTGGGCCTGAATTTGGGTTTCCCTTCCTTGGCAAGGCATTCTTATCCTTCCACTTTAAACTGGGGCTTGATGTATGTTTTCATGGGCTTGATGTATATCCCCTATGAACTGAGGTTTAATTCCTTGCTTACTAGTTTATTTCCCGAAATGATCTGCAAGATCCATGAGCATAACATCTGTTTTTAATCACTGTGTTGTCCCAAATATCAAAACCTTGAATTTGGCATGGCAGAAGGTACTGAAGAGTGTTACCCACTCTAGAAAAATGGTTGGATCCTAAGGCTGGATTCTGTGCCTCTGTTGTGTGTTCCCACATTTCTCAGTTATTTCTCTTTTATTAAACACATTTTAGTACTATTATTGTTTATTCAGGTGTCTCTTCTATTCGACTTCAAGTTTCATAAGGCCAGAAATTCTGAGTCATTCATTTTTATATCTCTAATTTCAAACACAGTGGAATGATTTAGCTACTCAGAAATTGTATCTATTATGATCATTATTATCCTTAGTATAATAAATATTTTTCAACAGGCCGAAGAATAAATAAAGCAAATGCAAAACAAGATGTGATAATATGGGATAGATACTGAAATACATGCCATATCTTCCTCATATAGTTATTTTCCAAGTGCCAGAATAAAACGAAGTTATTAAGAAAAAATCACTAAAACTCAGAAAGATAAATAAGGTGTCATTCAAAAAACCCCAAACTCTAAGGTAAAGTGAGAAACTATAATTCATTTTAATATTCACAGGACCTTGCCACTTAGATTTTCCCTTGTTCATAAACTTAAAGAAGTTTAATCACTATTTTTTGAAAGGCAGTTATGGTCTTCTGGATATATACCTAGTAGAGGAATTATAGGAT
>CAUYQV010118075.1:0-32576 GCA_963574575.1 Galagoides demidoff
CCGGGCCCGCCAAACAACAATGATAGCTGCAACCAAAAAATGGCCGGGCGTTGTGGCTGGTGCCTGTGGTCCCAGCTACTTGGGAGGCTGAGGCAGGAGACTCCCTTGAGCCCAGGAGTTGGAGGTTGCTATGAGCTGTGATGCCATGGCACTCTATCCAGGGGGATAGCTTGAGGCTCTGTCTCAAAAAAAAAAAAAGAAGTTAGTTTTCATTAGATTTTTTAAAAAATGAATTGTAGACTTTTAAAATGTTTGCTTTATCTTTTTCATATATTTTTAACAGTAAACCATTCCTGAAAGACTTCTCTCTGTGTTGCCCTTCTCCCTCACCCTCCAGCCCACTAGGGGCCTCCTCATCACACTCCTCTTTGGGAGATGAGAAATGTCACTTCTTTTAGCTCTTTGGGTACTTAACTCCTTATTTCCAAGTAATGTGTGGTCTTGCTTTATTTGGATGGCTAATTTTAACCATTACTCCACTCTATCACAGGCTGATAACACTATGTTAGTGTACTCACAAAGCAAGTACTATTACTGCTGAGCTGAGTAGCACACTCTATCTATATCATATTTTTATAGAATCTTTTCTTGGAATTAATAGCTGAAAAATTTTCTTGCTGTATCCTTAGTTTACCTTGAAATTATGGCTAAGTTATCATATACCTTTAATAACTATATAAAAGATTATCTCATTCAAATTCCCCATACCATCAAATCTACCTGAAAAAACCTACCCATTGCTTCTTCATCTTTATTTCCCCAGAAACATCCCTCCTGGGGACTTCTGTCAAATCTGAAATGGCTCTTCTCTGTGTGAAAGTTCTGCCCAACTGTAACCTTGACACTCTGCAGGCCCTTGGCAATTCTTTTTGCTTGACTTGATTTTGGATCCTCGGTTTCCTGATTCTAAGTTTTCCTCTTTTTTGGTTTTTCCCGTTACAGCATTTTTAAAAATGTCCTTATTTCATTGTTGCATGTGGCTGATAGAAAAGCTGGGTGTAGACTGCTAGAATGGATGTCATTTACATGAAGAGTTTGAAAGGCATTACGCTACTGTGCTCCAGCTTCCTCTGTTGCTATGAGTAAGCAAAAGCGATTTTTATTTTTGATCTTTTCACATACCCCTCTCTTCTCTCTGGAGGGTCTCCTCTTTCTTCTTGCTTTTTCCACTTTTTTCATTTATAGCTCTAGGCACTTGGTAATGGATCTTTTCAATCTGGAGACTTAACATCCGTCAGAGGGAGGGATCTTCTGATTTTCTCCACGGAACTCCTGTTAGTCAGACGTTGGGCCTTTTTACTTAATTTTTTTCCTTTTATCTTTGCTCTCCTGTTGGTTGTCTCTTTATATTTTGATCTCCCAACTCTTTTGTTGAATTTTTATTCTCTAATATCTGCTCCTCATTTCACGAATGTTCCTTTTTATGCATTTTGGTTTTGTTCCTTGGGTTCAGTCCCTCTTTTATCTCTCTGGGGATATTAATTACAGTCTTTTTATGCTCCCTGAATTTGTTACAGTTCTTTTCTCATATTAATTTTAGGAGTTTTCTGTGATCTTTGGTTTTACTTTTTCTTTCCTAATTAAGGTCAAGGCTCTAAAAAGTAAATAGAAAATCCTATGGGTGTGGGAAGTAGTTTTGCTGTGCTGTACCTTCTGTGGTTAGAATGACTGGCCAGTCAGCTTCATTGTCGTGAAACCTCCAAATGTCTGTATTCCCACTGGACTTTTCTCTGGGGCAGTCCATTGATATTAGCCTGCCTACCAGCTTTCTGGTGGAAAAGGAAGGTATAGGAACCACAGTTCACTTAGATTAGTTCCTTTTTTTTTTTTTTTTTAATATGCTACTTTGCTGTCTTTGGTGCCTAATGCCTGCAGCAGAAACAGAAGTGGGATATAGTCATCTGACGGTGCCCAGAATGAGTGGGGACTGGGGATGTAGGGCTGACTGCTCTCAGGCAACTTTTCAAATACTCTCCCTGATGTCTTTAAATTGTTCTTTGTAATTCCAATTCCTGAGCCTTTTCAGACTTTTAGGAACCAACTATATTAATATATCCCACAGTAAGATCTTATTGCCCTTCACTCTGCTAAGGTGTTCATTATTACTGTATTGACATTAGTCAAGTATAGGGAATACAGATGTCTGTTAATTTTTTTTTTTTTTTTTGTACATACAGAGTCTCACTTTATCACCCTTGGCAGAGTGTCATGGTGTCACAGCTCACAGCAACCTCCAACTCCTAGACCTAGGCAATTCTCTTGTCTTAGCCTACTGAGTAGCTGGGACTATAGGTGCCTGCCACAACACCCAGCTATTTTTTGTTGCAGTCTGCTGGGCCAGGTTTGAACCTGCCACCCTCGGTATGTGGGACTGGTGCCCTACCCACTGAGCAACAGGAGCTGCCTGATACCTATTAATTTTTAAAAAATATGTTCAATTTGTTTTTGTTTCATTTTCCTAGATTTTAGGGGGTTGGATTTCAAAGGGACATACATGGAAACGTCTTTAAATTCAATCAATTTAAAAATCACAAATCTGGTGATCAGATTTAGAGGGACACATGCTCATTATAACAAAACTTGTCAACAATTTTTAAAACAGAATAACTATTAATTATTGCTTGGCAATATTATCACTTTGTAAATTAGGGTATACCTTTTGGCTGCTGAAAGCAGTCTTATTCTACCAGGAAAATCTTCTGAAGAAACCAAATAAAGATTTAACCATTTCAACATTTGAGTGTTGAGTCAGAGTAGAGGAAGTTAAATGATCTTTATGGCTGACGTTATCGCACATTCTTAGCCTGATGCCACATTCCCCGTATGAGTGGTACCTATCAAGATAAACAGAATGCTTACACTGGGCAGCCAGGAACTGCCTCTACATGGTTCTGGTAGTACATAATTTTCCATTTCTCTTTCTCTATTCTTCATGAAGACTGCTGATATCTGTAATTACTGTTGAAGGGAGATGAGGCCCAGTGGAGAGAACAAACACCCAAACACTTTGTTTAAACGAGGAAGACCTTTATTTCAGCTGCAGGAACAGTGACATAGGAGAATTCAAAATGGCTATGCCGTGCGACTGGCTCAGTCTTCTCCTTTTAATCCCCTGTCAAAAAGTTCCAGCCCAGGGGTACCTTTCAGTTTGAATCAGGCTGGAAAAACAGGCTCTGGCTTTTATAGAACTACAGGGTTTTACGGAAGCAGAAGCAGGTGTTTCCATGTCCTGGGAAGTTAAGTTCCAAGAGCTGAGTCACCACGGGGAGCACCTTGCAGGTCTACCCTTGAGAAGACCTCTGTTCTCTTAGACCTCACTTTTCCCGGTACCCTCTCCCATGATAGCAATACATTTTACAATTATTTGAGTGTGAAAGGAACAAACGTTTATTGAGCGACCACCCTGTGCCACATACACAGTACTGTTTTTTTATTATTATTTCGTTATTCTTCATCATATATTACATTTTCAATTAATGTCTTTTTTAAGGAGACTTCAGGAAAATATGAGGTTTTTTGATGAAATTTAAGGAATTGACATTATTTGTTTGAATCATCTCCTGGGAAGAGTTTCACATGTGGCTTCCTACATGCATTTTATAATCATTTCTGTAGCTTTTATTGTAATTGTAGGGTACTTCTGGCTTTGATCATAATTCTGAGCATAAATCTTTCGTTGACCCATGTCCTATGTTGACTACATACTAGATATTATGCAAACTCTTCAAAATTTACTTTCCCATCAGGAACACAAAGCCTCTGCATTTGAAAGAGTCTTCAAAAAACAGGTTAGTGTCCAAAACTTGGTATTTATCCCACACATGTGGTGAAAAGCCAAATAAATAAATAAGAGAGAGAAAGAAAGGAAGAGAAAAAGGAAAACAAAACACATATATACACATACAATAACAAAAATATGCTCTGACATCAGTGCCCATTCTTATACTTCCTGGGAAAAACTGTTTGACTGTGAAGAGGTTCCCAGGGGCTGGATGGTCCCCTGCACTTCACACCTGCTCCTGAGGTGAGCCAGATTGGCAGGAAGAGAATGTGGCACTGAATCCAAAGTGTTAGTCTTTAACCAGTCATCAGAGTGATAAACTTCGGAGTGAGCTTGAACCCCAGATGCCAGTTGGATGTTTAGCCCTATGCTATAAAAAAAAAGGATGTGGTGAAAATAGTGGCTGGTCCTGAGCCCAGCAAGCATGGACAGGAAGAATGTAAGTTATCCAAGTCGAGAAATTTTAATTTTATATGTATATGACTTGCCTAACACTGACTGCTGACCTTGAATTCTTTTCTTAGGAGTGTGTCTGCAACTCAATACAGCCCCAGAAGGCTGGAAAACTACTCACAAAGTGGCTATTAATAAATAAGGGTACATAGAAAAGTGACAGAAGTCCAAAATACGTGGACAGGTGTTTCACTTCCGGGTCATAATGAAACGCTAGAGAGGCACAGGCGTCTGGTTAGCATTCTCAGGCTTGTCTGAACCCCGGGTGCCTGTGTCTGTGTCCATGTGGGTACACAAGCTCCTGCACACTTGTGCTCATTCCATAGTACATGAGTGCTTGCTAAGACCATCCTTCAACCTGAATCAGTATACCAATGATTAGTTTCCAAAAATCATTCTGGTGTTCTTAGATTTTTAGCAATGTCAATGACCATACTTAATGAGACACTTAATAAAATCATGGGGGACCTGCATATTTTTATTTTTTCAAGTATGATTTTACCATGGTTAAGAATGATGGGCCTAATGGAGCAAAAAAACGATGAGAAAAACAAGAACAAAAAACCACTTGGGTCCCCTACTTAGACTGAATTCATCTCAAAAGGTAGGAAGAATAATATAAGTTCAGTCTATTCCCTAAGGAGACTTGGTCAATAATTTCTTCATAGATAGCGATTTTGCAATATTTGAAAAGCAGCTATCTGGATCTCACATGTTCATAGCTAAACAGAATTAGACGACCACATACTTTGACCTGAGGCAAACATTAGCAGGGAGGCTCAGTCGATGTGTCTTCTTTTTCATCCCAGTTCCACGTCTGCACTTAGCACTTGGCCTTCTGTTTTATTTTTCCTTTCTTTTATTTCCACCCCTTTCCTCCTTTCTCTTGTCCATCACCCCCTCTCAGTCATTTTATGGAATAAATCGTAATGTGAAGTGCGTCTTCAAGAAATTATATTTTATGCCCTTAATTAAAGTAATTCAAACTTGTACTTGGCCGAAAAAGAACTGTATGCTAAATTTATGTATGTTCCCAGAGACAGAGAGAAACTATTTTTTTCTCTGTCCCTTCATGAGACATTTAAACAAGTGAGTAACAGGTGCTGCATGCCTGGAACAAACTGTACTCTGAATATTCTCGTAAGATGTCGTTCACTCTGGGGAAGGCATTTCATTTCTAAGTCCCAGTGAACAACACCTGCGCTTGGTCAGTCACTGGAAGGATACACCCTTGGTGATTAAAAGGGATTTTATCAGGCTATGGATAGAACTGTTTCTTCAAATACTTGGGGAGGGAGCTAATAAATTAAATCTCCCAAGTTGGGTAATAACTGCACGTACTTGGGGACAAGATATTTCACCTGTGCTTTGAATGGATCCACTAATGCAATATTGAACAATGTACTAAACCAGGGTGTTATTCTCACCTGGAAAAACATGTTTACTTTTTCTAATAAGAATTATAAAACTTTGCTGGGCTCTGATGGTGATGCTTAGGTGGAGAAAGACAAAAGAAATAATTGAGATACAAAAAAAGAAATATTCGTTAGTTGGAATGAAGGAAAAGGCTCCATGTTTTTTGCATTAACCTCAGAATTAGCAGATAGAGCTCATGGACTTGGCCTAATAACGATGATTTACACCGTGCAGTGGATGAGGAAAGAACTCTAGAGACAATATTTGTAAACCATAAATTACTACTCCATATGTACTTATGATGAATAAATTATTTTGCAATAGGATAAGCATGGTCTTGCTTTGAAGAGGAAACTAAAATCGAGGTTTCTGAAGAGAATTAACCCCATCAGGCCCACAGGGAAGATATATTTTTAAGTCACTTCTTTGCCTGGAGATTGAAGTACTCTAATGGGAGAAATGATGTGTTTGTCCATAGACTGCATCCTCCAAACTCCCCAGGCAGATCTGTGCTATGATTAAGCCAATGCTTGATAATTTATAAGCATGGCAAGGCAGCCTTCTTCCTGCTCCACTCCTGAACCGACCCTCCTCTCATGTGTATAAATGAATATGTAGTCCCAGAAGCTGGGACTTATTAATTTACAGGGCAGATTTTCTTAGGAAAATTATTGTATGTGATTTAGGGTTCCAAGGTAAGTATTTTATGTCTACCTGCTAGGTTTTAATTATTCTCAATGACCACAGTATAGATTTTGATTTAGAAATTATTGGAGGAAACTGGATAGTGTGGGAGACTTTGTCCCAGTAACAGTGGGTGAGTATCTAAAACCAGAGTTTGTTGAGATCCAAATACTGGACACCGTGGGCCTGGCCTAGATTGTGTTTCAGTTTATATTTTGAAATATGTATTTCCAGCAATCTAGAGGAAGTTTCCACTTGCATTTTTCCTCCCTTCTAACCCTAATTTCATCTCCCTCTCCACCTAGACCTGTTCCCCTGTTATCCATTGCATTCTCCTAGGGATAGCTGTAATCCTTCTAGTTTTCAGGGGCAGAAACGTGGGTACCAGGCCTGCTTTTATTTCCCTCCGTCATTCTGTGTCTCACCTTCCATTAAGCTTTTCATTCTTGCCTTTCAAAGATCCCCTGGGATCTGCCCCTTCCCTATTTGTGTGCCGTGAACTTCTTAGCTCTACAGAGCTCTCAGAGCCCACAGCTGTCTTCCTCCTTGCATGGCACACATCCTCTGTCTTTGCTGAGCCTCTCCTCACTGTCCTATGTTTCTGAAGGTTCGCACTGTCTCTGGAATGTTCTTTTACTCTGCTCTTTGCCCGGTGTGTCCTTTAGGTTCTCCAGATCAGACAATCGATGCCTTTCCAGGTCCGTCTAGACTCCATGGTTCAATGACCTACACGCACTGTCACCAGCACCCTCAGTTCCTTTCCTATTTTGTTTTGCTTTAGACATTATCCATTCTCGCCCACACCGCGGTGATGCATAACCAAAGATGAATCTAATCAATCTGTTTACTTATAACCTTCCTTTTTCTTTGCTATTCGTCTTTGGCACTGAGCATTAAAATTAATTTTATAACAGTACAGAATGACCCATGACCATTCCAAATAGATGGGCCCTTGATACCACTGGGTCAGTTTCTCTTACTTCTGATTTTGGGGTCCCATGGTTCTCGTTGCTGCTGTTGAGGTCTTTCACACACCTCTTTGCACCTGTTCCTATCCCTTCCTGACCTCACTGCTGTATTTCCATGTGCGGTGACTCCCCACTGTGGACACCAGGGGCTTTCCCCATTTCATTTTCTTCTGTCCATTATGACTTTATCCTTTGTAAAAATACATTGCCTCATATTATCACCTCATTAGATACCTGGTGTCTACAGGATAAAGTTCAAACTCTTTGGTGGGTGGAAAGCCCATTAGGATCTCCAGCTCTGGGTGGAAAGTCCTTTAGGATCTCCAGCTCTTCACAGAGGTGAATACTGTTCTGCTGTCCTAATTGAATTATCATAACCTTTCCTTATGCTGTATGTGTCTACTCTTGGCTGCTCCCCTCTCCGCCAGCTCAGACTCTGAAAAAAGTCTTATGACCAAGGATAAAATCGTATAATCCACATGCTGAAAGCACTAATCTTTGTCAATTTTGAGATTCCCTTATTGGTGCCCTGGGACAAGGCCACACTCTAAGAGAATCAGCTATGTTGTCTCTTCAAAAAGGAGAAAAAAGTGATAGTTGTCAAACATCCTAGAAATTCTCTCAGACAATGTGGTGTGTCTTGGTCTGGGGGTGGGAGGAATGTCTTCCCCAGAACCAGGGTTTCTAGGGATGGAATTAACCTGGTACAGGGATTCTACCGTGCAACTTCAGATGTGGAGGATTTTTGTGTCAGGGTTTATTGAGTGTAAATTAGAAAGGGAACAGGAAAAGCAGATTACATCGGGGGGGGGGGGGTGGTGGTGGTGAAATAGGCCAAGTAAAGGTGGGATTTCGAGTAAAGTTCCAGCCTGGGCTTCTCCTGGTGGGGAACTCTGGACTGTAAATTGCACCTTAGACATTGCCTTGATTGAGGCAAGGGGCCTGGAATTTTGTCTACTTGCAATAACAGTTCGTCATTGGCCTCAGGCTGGACAAGAGGTCGGGGGTAGAAAAGAGGATTTGTGACCTCCAGACACTTCCATCTCTCCTTCAGTAGCTCGAGAGCAGGCTCTGAGAAGCGGCAGGTGCAAGTGTGTAAGAGGAGATACATGTATAAAGCTGGCCACAGGGACGTGAAGGAGCAGAGGTGTGTACCCAATGCACCTGGCTATGGAGAAGCAGACTAGGTCTAGAGCAGCCACACAGCTTGCCCTCTTCACTGCCAGCTCTAGTAGTAGCAAGAACAGCAGCGGACAGAGAAGTGACCACTTTTTGAGTAACCATCTTAGGAATAGTCGAGTCCTCTGGCCACACGTGGCCATACCCAGCTCCAGTGGGAAGTGGTGAGACATATCAGGAGCAATTGCCAGTGCCCACTGGCAGCCCGTGGTGCCCAACAGAGCACAGACTTTGTGAGAGTCATTAGCAGCAGAGCAAAAACAACACAAGCAAGCCAGAGAGGAATATTTGGATAGTGGCTTCAAATGCATGCGGAATAGTACTGTGGGGAACTTGGAAAGAACCAAGAGGTGGAAGACACTCTCAAAGAAGTCAGTAGAATCTCTGAAGCCACTGAACATTCAGGCTACCCTCTTTTTAAGGGCTGATGAGAGACTAGACGATCGGGCCCTGTATCCCCAACGACTATATGTTGTTAACCCACCTATGATCCATCTCTTGATCATGAGTGGGTTAACAACATAGAGTTATCTGCTCCTTGGCTTTCCAGACCCACAAACAGTGTCCCAAATTGGATCAACTCTTTTAATTTCTCTTAGACTCCGCTTCTCCCTCCTCTGTCCTTAAAGAACGCTCAAACTTTTATTACAGAATTTGCTGCACCGGATTATGGCGATCTGTACAGAGGATTGTCTGCCCCAATAAACTCTTTCAGGAAAGGAGCTGCCTCTCATCGCTGCTTCTCAATACTTAGCATAACATTTGGCAAGTAACAGTCTTAATAAATCGGAGCTGAGTGAAGGAAGCTCCTGGAACCAGGATTTTTATCCTTCTGGGAGGGGAAAAACAGAAACTAATCTTAAGAGTATGATGGGAGCATTTTCTTCCAGAAAAATGCACAAACAGGCAGAATCTTGTATACATTAACCTAGAAGAATTTCTCAAAACCGTGAGGGAAATAAAAAAGGAAATCCACCTTGTTGCCAGAATAAAGCTCGACCTTCAAACTCAAGGCTGATAGAGGAGATCCCCCAACATTTTAAAATTCTTGCTTACATTCTAACTCTTACAGTAAACTAATGAGAAACTTAAAATCAATCCAAGCATTAGGAATTTAGGAGCCTGCTTCCGAATTACACGCACCAACTACTTTGGAGGAAGTTCATAGGAATTGCAATTAGTGTGAAGCGAAGCCCTGATGGGAACTGAGCGGGAAAACAGGAGAGTAATGGAATGGAGAGAACTTTAATGAACAAAGGAAAACAGAGGCAGGGGCAGGCTCTGGGAGGGACTGATGGGAGAGCACGGTTTTCCCTCGGATTAGGTTTGGACCCAACGCTGCCTTATTTGACTACTGAATGAGTCACATCTATGGTATCTCAGCCAGATAGAGGCAAAACCTCCTTCTTCATGGATTCTATCTTTTTCAGGAGTCCCCAGGAGCCTCACATTCCTGTTCCATTCCTCTAATATTTTTACTTTCTGGACGTCGCCAGCAATACTGACATCATTTATTTAAGGGAAGCAAACAATTTCCCATGTTCACGTTCAACATGTAAATGTTTCCAATTTAGAGCTTTTAGTGCTCGGTTGTGTAAGGAAATATTTTGTATCTATTAAAGTTCCAGTGAGCTGATCGTTGATTGATATTTAATAAAAGGGGTATCAGTTTATAAACTTCATTTCTCACTTTGAAATATTTTAAATCTTGTTCTTTTTTTTACTTTTATGAACAGGTTACACACACAAAGGAGTTCACCATGCAATTCAGGATGAACCCTCCGCTACCCATGTGAGGGAGAATCAGCCTTCAAATAGAATCAAATTTCAGTAAACAATTATTTAAGTTGAATTAACAACGCAATGTCCCAAGTAAAAACTACACTTCTCTTGGCTTTAGAAACGCATCCTTTCTATTGCCCCATGACATTTCTAAATATAGAGAAGGAGCTGAAAATAAATAAATGTAGGTGTGAAATAATAACATGTTTGAAAATTTCTTTAAATTTATCTTTAGAGGAGAATTTGAATAAAAATCTGATCTTTTACTTTCAGGGCGCTCTTGTCATACTTGTTTAAAGTGCATTTAAATGTAAAAATTCTGATTATTTATGATAAGACCTATTTGATTCAAAGATTAAAATGTTTCCTATATTAGGATTTATCTTACAAACTATGTGGCCATTTACAGTAAAAAGCTATCCTTTAAATTGACGGTGCAATGTGCAGTTAATTGATGAAGTCTCAGGATGAAGAAAACATGGCAAAATAACATCTTGTTTAATCTTCCAAAAGCATCTCTCAGAGATAAGGACTTTTAATGGATATTCTGCAACTTCTAAGTTCTTTATCCATTTTTCTCTTTTTCATCTTCCAGAAGCTAATTTATACAGGGAACAATTAGGCAAGGTCTTTGAGAATGGCATAATAATAAGATAGATTTGGTTTTCTAATCCTGCTAGAAAGATCCGTATATTATCTGTGGATTAACAACGGGCGATGTTCCCTTGTCACCCATTTACAAACCAGATTCTGTAAACCTTCATACCTTGCAACAGCGCCCTATTTGGTTCTGGCCGAAGCAAAGAAAACATGAGTGGTATTAAGACCCGAGTGTTTCATTTTAACACCTCGATGCACTTTTCTCCCAAATATAAATCTGTTTGTGTTAGAACTGCCCAAAGGCTTTGTCTCATTAAATTGTATTCAACTGAAAGTATTTTATTAGCGATGAAAAACAAATGTTATGTCAAAGTTACTTAAAAGGTGATGGGGGGAGTGAAAGTCATTGCGTGAAACAATGTGAAAAATGAAAAAAGCACTCTTTGATCATAGTTCATAATTGAAGGTTATTTCCATTTTCTAGGTAGTTATTTTGGCAATTAAATCTACTCAAAAGTTTTATCTCTAAAAAAATTAATTGTATGTTGAAAATGTGAATTGAGATAATGTACTTCACAAAGGCTAAAAGAGGTTATTCCAAATGTTACTTCAGTAACATTAGATTTCTTATCACATGCTGAAAAGCTTAAGATATTAAAAGTATAAGATGCTAAAAAATGTTCTCTATGTGAAAAAATAATTTAATTTTAACTGTAAAAATCATTATGCATGCATATATTTATTATCCTGAATTGCTAATTTAAGTTGGCTTTTTAAGGTGATCACCATCTACGCTGCTATTCATCACGTTATTTGTAAGACTCCCTTGATTTAATGACTGGATTATAAATTTCTTTGCATACTGTCGTATTTCATATTCTTAAACAGCTTTATTGAAGTATAACTGACACACAATAGACTGCATGTATTTAAGATAGACAATTTGGTAAGTTGCCCCCCAAATCACTAATACTCTGTTCATTTTGGTTTCGGTCATTTTCTCTGTGTGTTTTGTTTTGAATTTTGTTTCTATTGTGGTGTCTCCAAGTTCAGTCGTCTTTTCTTCTCTGATGGCTAATCTACTCTAAATCCAGTGTATTTTTTATCTTATACATCATAGATTTGCAATTGCAGAGATGTCTAGAACATCTCTAGATAGTCAGTTGAAGTCTTTAAAAAAAAATCTTCAATGTATCAACTTAGTATTTTGACCACATGGAATACAACATAATATTTTAATACTCTTATCTGGTGATTGTCACACCTGCACAGATCAGGGTCAGTTTCAATTGACTGATCAAACTTCACTATTTGTTGTATTAATATTTGCCTACTTCTTATATGCTAGTAATCTTTGACCGGATGTCAGATACTATGACTTTTTTACATTCCATCCTTGAAATCTTGATATATGTACTTATGTATATAAAATTTATATATGTTACATATATATTTAGAAAGACATTCCTATATAATATTTAGTGAAAGGTTATCATAAACATTTTGCAGCTATTGATATTCATGTCTGGTTTAAAACAACCTCATGAAGTAGGTCTCATTATAGTTATTTCAAAGATGAAGAAACCAAAGTATCAGAGAGGTTAAGTAACTTGCCTAGGTCGCACAGTAGATAGATGGCAAAGTAGGGATTTGAACCCAAATGATTTGTATTCCTATAAATGCTCTTCAGTTTCATTCTGGGGCATAGTCCTTATCAGAAACAATTTGACATTTTCAGATCTTATTTTTAAGAATTGTTAGATGAATTGGGTGTGGTGGCTCATGCCTGTAATCCTCACAATCTGGGAGGCCGAGGCAGCTGGATCACCTGAGCTCAGGAGTTCGAGACCAGCTTGAACAAGATTGAGACCTCATCTCTACGCCCCAAACAGAAAAACCAGCAGGGCATTGTGGTGGGCACCTGTAGTCTGGGCTACTCAGGAGGCTCATATAAGAGGGTCACTCTAACTCAGGAGTTTGAAGTTGCCATGAGCCATGATGCCCCAGCACTCTACCCAAGGTTACAGAGTAACACTCTGACTCAAAAAAAAAAAAAATTGTTAGATGGGGCCCAGAGTAATGTTTACTAGGACTGATTAAGATCTTTTTGAGTTTTCTACCCGATGCCTTGTGAATTATGAGTTTGCAGTTTGTCTGATCATCATGAACAGGCACCGTTCCAGGCTGTGTGTGAGTCCCGGGCACCGCTTCCCCTGATCTTCTCAGGGGGGTTTTCCTTGGCCTTCAGTGGCTCCTTCTGTTTAGCACTAGGTTGAAGGCTACTTGAGAGGAACTCAGCAGAGTTCTGGGTTTTCTCCTTTGTGCTTCCCTCTCTTCTCCAGTCCTCTGTCTAGTGAACTCTAACTGCCTTGGTCTCCCCAGACTCTCAGTTCTTACCTCTGCATCTCAAGGAGTCTGCCAGTCTCCTCCGGCCACCTCTAGCCTGCCTTACAGGCCCTAATTACAGCAACTCTATTGGGCTGCTTTGAAACTCTCTCAAAGCGACAAGCTGCAGGCAATCACGGGCTCCCCTCTTTAGGATACTTCGTTCGTTTCCTGATAGCCGGTGTCTTGGAAAGCATCGTCTCACATATTTGATTTGGTTTGGTTTGGTTGTTTTAGGCGGGAGGGTGAATTCAGTCCTTGTTCCTCCATCTCAGCCAGAGGTGGAAATCTACCCTATCCTATCATACACAGGGTCACTATTCCTCAAGTGTCCCCACTGCTTGCTCCTTGTATTAAGTTCTATCCCAGTGCGGCCTGTCAAGGAAGAAAAGTTGATGGATTATTTTAATGAGAATGTTACCGATTTTGAGATTTATCCACAGCTTCTTTTCTGTCTTCTAAATCACCTTTCTTCCTCAAGTCTCTTATGTGAAGGGACCGAGTCTCCTCTGTAGTAATAGCAGATGAATTTATTAAACCTGGCCCACTTTAGGGCACAGTTTCATGGGTCATCCCTAGACTTTATCTAAGAACATGAGAACTACTCCTGGAAGGAAAAAAAAAAAACAGTATTGAAAATAAATTGGAAAACATTTCAGTCATTTTTAAAATGGGCATTTTTGCAAATCATTTCCCTGTGCCTCAGATGAAAGATATCTTTAATATGCTGCTTGTTCTTGAGAATCACTGTTAAGGAATACAAAAAGTATTTTTTCTCAAGAGTGGTTAAGTGTGGCTTCTAGGGTTTGATAATAAAAGCAGGACTATTCATGCATAATAGAATCAGTGTACAAGAGAACTCAGCTTTTTTTCTTTTTTTTAAGCCTGCCTTCCTTTGCTATTCTGGACAGGTGTTTCTATAGTGCAATTTAAGCTACAAAAATGGCTCATAATTGCCAACACCTAATTTAACATTCTGAAGCTAATCATAAAACAACCTCCCCTTTCACAGGAGAGACAAAGTCTCAGCTGGGCTTTAAATCCTGATTATATGACAAGGTTCCAATTGAAATTTTAGCTATCAACCAACTGACCTTCAATGACCACAAGCTGGGAAGCTTGGTAACTAATCTAAACAGATCTCTAGGCAAACTCCCCACCCCAGTGTTGGTTTCCAGACTCTTGCATTATTCACCTCATGAAAAAAGACAAGCAGAATATGAAAAGCAAATGATTGTAGCAACCTTCAACCCTCGATTCTTGAAAGGCCAACGGCAAGCTGTGAAAATAGTCCCATGACCCTACTTCCTGTGCAGGGGCTTAGGACACGGATAAAATGTTTATGTTGTCAGCCCACATAGAATGTCAGTAGTGCCTTCAGCATTTAAGAAAGTGTTATTTGGAAGAACTGGTACTCATAGTAAAATGAAAGAAATCCTACAGGCTTAGTTACTTGCAGATTATAATAAAGTCATGTTTAATTGTTTTTTTTTTTAACTTCTCACAATCTTTTTCAGCAAATAACTCCTTTTGAGAAAACTTTTTCTCTTTATAACAAAATTCTTCCATGATGAAATTTTATCTTTATAAGACTTCTTTTCCAACCTTGTTAAAAGAAAAATCCTTGCACTATAGCATGGGATGCTACTGGACATGAAATACCTCATTCTGCCTTTAAGTAAGATGGGGAACACCATGGCTCTTAACTGCTAAGCCATAAATTCCTTGAGGGTGATCCATTTTTTAACCCAAGTTTGTCTTCTTCACAGTGATCGGCGTAATGCCTTGTGCAAAACTGGTATTATTAAACATTTGTTGAATGAATTGATTTTCACCATGGCTATGGTGATCCTTCCCCTAAGACTTCTTTTTTTCCTGATTTATAACTTTCTCTCCAGGAAATCTTACCAAAGGTATAGGATTAAATTACACCAAATTATACATTTAACAAGGTATTTATCTTATTGAATCTAATATCATTGGATGCCACAAAACAAAATACATGCACATATCCAGAAAATCTATATCAAGTACAAGAATATATTTGTAAATTTGATTTGACTACACTCATCTTCTTTTCAAGTTTTGGTGGCTTACGTAAAAAGATCTATACAATAAAGGGATTGGAATAAATTAGAAGGAAGGCTAAGAAAAAGAAGCATTAAGTATACTAACTGCACAAGCTCACTCAGTGGGTACAATTGTACATAAAAAATGGTTGTATTCTTTTTGGCACCCAAAGCCAAAAAACAGGAAACATATGGGCTACATAACTTACTAAGAGAAAAGAAGAAAATTTACTACTTTCTCAAGGAAGGGACGTTTTTTTCCCTGGTACTAAACTCAGAGCAAGTTCTCATGTGGGACTTAGATAGGGAACATTGAGTAATTTAATGGACAAATGTCCTTATACCAATTTCACAGCAAATACAGAAATGAGCCTCATGCGGCTCTTTCTTATAAAGGCCTTCAGTAAAAGTCAAAAGCATAATATTAAAACATCAGGGAGGAAAACAGTTCTGGGAGGAGCCCAGCCACTGTGGTACCAGCATGCCTTCAATCCTGATCCAAGTGTAGAACTAGGAATGTCGGGAGGCGTGAAGCGCCGGGACAGGGTCTTGGTTGGTAACTTGCTATTTGTTAGAGGCTGGATTGCGGCATGTTGCTCCAGGTAACCCTCAGGTGAGAACCCTGGCTGAGGCTTCATGTTTACAGTTAAGAATGGACTAAAATTTAAAATCCACATGAACTGGTCAAAGGCCCAGTATAATTAAAAAGTTCAGAACCCTAGCCAGTGTTGCGGGCTGAGTCTTCCCACCCACAGGTAGACTGGAATGCGAGGGTGTTATCCCCTACCGCTGAGCTTCTCAGGGGATTCCTAATGGTAAAGTCAAGGTAAATTCTTACCATCAGAATTTGAAAAACATTCCCAAGTATCTGTGCCAGAAGTTGACGATGTCTTAAAAATTTCAATGTGAGATTTCAAAAGGCACACACATTTCATAAGATACTCATGTCTGTTTTCATATGAAAAATAATAAAATAATGTTTTAACTCTAAGAAGATGAGCCTTGTTTCTCAATTAGCTTTGAAAGCTGCTTGGCCTACCTCTGTGAAAGATAAGTCAGATCCAGTCTGAGTAAAATAGTTACAAAAACTAGCAGAGGTGGTTGTAACCTGAAATATTGTCAGCATATGCTACTACGTATCCCCTACAACTCTACGCAAACCATATGAATGTTTTTGTGGAAAGCTGGATTCTGAGTATCATGGTTGCCCAGTATGCTAGAAATTATCAGTAAAGAATAACTTAAACAATTAACATGTCATAGAAGCTTATGTGAGTCTTACAGCTTGAATATCCATCAAGGGAAATAGCATTCCTTTCATCAGGCCCAGTACTGAATCCCTCCTCCTGATAAGAGGGAAAATACTCAGATGTTGGTCTTTTGAGGGCAAAATAACATAAACCAGGTGTTATGAATTTTGTCACTCAAAACTAGTAATGGTAATTAACATTTATATAGCTCCTGGGAGATGTTGGTTTCATACACATTAGCTTATTAATCCTCACATCGACCTGTGAATTCTATTTATTTCTTTTTTCTTTTTTTCATTTTTTAAAATTAAATCGTAACATTGTACATTGATGCGTTTATGGGGTTCAGGGTACTGCTTCGATATACAATGTGAATTGCCTACATTGAACTAAGTAACACACCCATCACAATTATTCTCATTTCTTAATAGTTATAAAACTCACTTTATAAGGGTAGAATTTGAGGTACAGAGCATGTAAGTAACTTGCCAATGTTAAGATGCAAGTGAATGAGCAGGGATTTTTTTTTTTTTTTAAATTGAGACAGAGTCTCACTTTGTTGCCCTCTGTAGAGTACAGTAGTGTCATAGCTCACAGCAACCTCAAACTCCTGGGCTCAAGTAATTCTCTTGCTTCAGCCTCCCTAGTAGCTGGGACTACAGGTGTCTGCCACCACGCCTGGCTATTTTTTTTGTTTAGCAGGCCCGGGTCTGGTTCGAACCCACCAGCCCTGGAACATGTGGCCGGCACCCTAACCACTGAGCTACGGGTGCCCAGCCACAAATGAGCAGGGATTTGAACCAAGCAGCCCGACTCCAGAGCAGGGATTTTCAGCCTGTGTGCTGCAGCACAGTGGTGTGCCCTGAGAGGCTCTTACGTGTGCTACGAAAAATTTTAAAGATCATTAATTAAATTACTTTTGAAAGGTGTTCAAGTTCAAAGCACAGTGAGTATATTCTTTTTTATTTTTTTACTCTTTTATTTGATCAACATAATAGAAGTGCGCCTTGGAAGTTTAACTATAGGTTCAAGTGTGCTGTGAGGTAAAAAAGGATGAAAACCACTGCTCTAGGGTCTTTGTTTTCATGATGATGCTGAGCTGATTGTTCCATTTAGATTCTTTTGGTTCCTTCAGGTCTACATGTGACCTAAAACTATCCCTGGGAGTGGGTGCTGCCAGAGCGGTCCCAGGCCCAGCTACAGAGAAGCAGACCCTCTTTGTCTCTTGGCGTTCTGCTTTGCTGTCTCCTTTCCACTGACTTTTGCTGCCCACTCCTAGTTCTCCAGGACAACTTCCCTTTCGACATTATCTCACTGTGCTCTTTCCTATGTCTTCCGTGTCTCGGTCTTACCCGGTCTGTGTTAACTCCCAGGGTCATGGGCTCCGTCAGTGTTTCTCGGTACACATTCCGAGAAGAAACCTTCTTGGGCAATATCCTTTTTTTTTTTTTTGCCTCAGGCCACATCACACTTACTACCAACCTTGTGTTTGATGTCCTGATCTGGTCTGATCGGCAGTGGCTGGGCCAACTGGTGTCTGTGTGAGGAAAGCGGGCTGCCGGGCAGGTGTTCTCCTTCGGAAAAGGATGAGCTCGTTTGACAGGGTTTCTCAGACGTGGCCTGTTTGGTACAGAGCTGAAGCTGATGTTCTATTGTCCTTTTGTACTTTCTTAAAGAACTTTGCTTGTTTAATAACCATGTGGCTTTCCTTCATCGAAATATCTTGGCGAGCCAGTAAAACTTCATCTGTGTCATTACTGAGAGAGGTTATATGGTTGCAATGGGCACCCACGCTTTCGTGGAACCCCAAAGTTCTCAGTGTAGTATGAAAATAACCTCTGGGTTGCACTGAATGAGCACTTTAACCTATTTTTAAATGTTTGAAATGCTAGCATTAGTCAATGAATTTTCATGCCGGCTGACTCCCTGAATACTCAGAGTCTTTAATTAACACACACGCACAAAAACACCCCACCCCAAACCCTCATTCTTTGTTGGGCAAACTTTCGCCCCTTTCCAGGCAGCTCCAGTTCTGCATTCTTCCTCTCTGGTTGCATTCCGAGTTCACAAGGAACACTCCTAGATGGTTATCTTACTTAGACTGTCTTTATTTATGGGCTGTGTTAACCCTCAGTAGCACTCATGGTTCCTGTCCCCTTCCTCCACCATCACTGCTGATTTCAAAGGCCTAGTGTCCTGCTAGGGTTTTGCTGTCTTAAGTGTTTCACGTCCCCAAAATGGCTTTATAATTGTAGACAGACCCATCAATCATCAGGAGATGAGTGGTTTGTCTAATGCTTATTAGAAAAAATATTTGCTTTGGAAGCAATGGCTTTTATACAATGACTTTGCTTTTGTTTTAGATGATGAAATTTTAGTCACAAACAATAAAAACAAACAAAGACTAAAAGTGTGTGCTTAAATCTGAAACTGTTTCAGAGAGGATGATAAGGGATCATACTTTCTTTTGAACCCAAATCTCATGTTCAGAGGATATGTGAACTTGAATGATTTGCGTGCAGTGTGATGCCGAGTTCAGAGACATTTAAAAATTACTCATATCCATGTGTTCCAGTATCAACTACCGAAAAGATCTGCATTTTAAAATTACATGTCACTGGGAATAGAAATAAAGCTGATCTGAATGTGAATAAAATTTTTTTGTTTTGCAAAAGTCCTAGAAACTACCAACTTGAGAAGTAAATGCTGTTTCTTTGACAGGAAGAAGAACATATAAACTGATGTCACAGTTCCACCAAGAGTGAGGTTTATCTGCCTAATATGTTGGGAGTAAAACACTGTGTCGGAATACACATACTGTATTTCTTGAGAAGAAGACATTCATTTTCATTGCAAAGTTGGTCTAAAAGTGATCTTCTTGGTCTTGTCATTTTAGGCAACATTTTATATTCTTAAAATGTTTGTTATGCGATTTTAAATAAACAGCAAACCCAAGAACCATAATTAGAATACCACCTTGTGACAGGTACTCCATCAATCCCCTTGTATTGCTGCTTTGCCAGAACATTTATAAACCAACGTTATATTCTCAAGATTTCAACACCCATAGTATCTTATAAACCATCACAGACATAAACTTATATTTATATATGTGTATAAAATTACTTTCATACCTATATACAATTATATAATGACATAATTATATTTAACTAATTATATTATAACTCTTATCTACATCGTCCCTTTCTTTGTAGTGCCAAATCCTTTTTACTCTTTTATTTAAATGTTTTCACTTTAATATATACTAGCTTATGTGATTTAATTACTAGTTGCCAAAATACTGCGACTTCAAGGGCCTTGCTGACATTTTACGTGGTTAAGGAAATATTTTACTTAAAATCAAAACCATGTTGGAAAGTCTGATGTGTATGATCATGTTTAATGATGAAAAATTAAGAATTTAAAATATACATTTAATACTTTGGATATGGAATGCTATAAGTAAAATCACACAAATCACAGCACTAGTTTATCAGAGGGTGACCTCATTTTCATTATTTTCTGATTATGAATTAAGCTAGTAGAGGTGATCTTTTTAAGAGTGGGTGTAGGGAAGGTGGAAAATACTTCTATAGCCTTCGAGTAAAGAGCTGTGGTCATTTGGAAACATGTCATTAAAGACTTAATCCCAGTCACAATATGGGAAAGGGAATTCCACAGACCTTTCCAGAAAATACAGAAGATGTAAGGTCAGGAAAGAGAAGAGAAAGAGGTTTAAAGCAAGGGACATCTGGATTGTTAGGAACAATCAGAGCCATAACATAAAGAAGACAAAAGGTGACCGCGTCTCACTCTGCTCCATGGCCATCTGGCTCCACAGACTTTAAATATTGAGCACACGTTTTCCCGAAGACCTTTTTTTTCTCTCTGTGACCTCACTTATTTAAAAAACTATAATTGATACAAACTCAATCTTTTCATGAGACCTTCCCCCATTACTTTAGGGATGGTGTAAATTAAAAAAAATTCCAGTTTATAATCTTAACCACGTACTTACTCAATTCTCAATACTCAAGTCAACTTATGGTTGACTAAAATGATGCATACACTGTCATCCTATTTTTTTATTTAACTAAGAAAATTTAATGATTTTCCATTAAAAAAGAGCAGATGTCATTTTGAAATTTCGGGTGGATGTTAAAAACAAACACATGCCAGAATGTTTTCTAATTTTCAGGATGAAAATCCCAAAAAACCACTAATCTGGGAAGAGAAAATGTCTATTTTTCTTGGGAGTGGGGGTGGGGAATCCAGATTCTTATTTTAGTAGAAATAGTGTGAACTAAACATATGAGAATGCCTTTTTAAAAAAATAACTAATAGACTTTAGTACAGTTTTAGATTTACAGAATAACTGAACAAATAGTACATGGAATTCCATATGCCCTTCCCACCCTCAACAGATTCCTCTGTTATGAGCGTCTTACATTCCTCTAGTGTATTTGTTACAATTAACAAATCATCGTCACTACATTAACTATAGTCCACAGTTTATATAAAGGTTCAACCTTTGTGTTGTACAGTGCTATGATTTAACAAATGTATAATAGCCTGTATTGCTATGACATTCATATAGAATAATTTCACTACCCTAAATACCCTCTGTGTTCTCCTGTTCATCTCTTTCCTCCCTCCCCTGGAACCCTTTATAACCACTGACCATTTCACTGTCTCTGTAGTTTTACCTTTTCCAGAATGTTCTATAGTTAGAACCATGTCGTATGAAGCCTTTTCACAGGGGCTCCTTCTTAGCAGTACGTGTGTCGTCTTCTTTTATGTCTTAATCATTTATTTCCTTTAGTCCCTGAAAGATTTTTTTACATAGACAAAATTTTCATGATGTGATACACTACTGAAAAACAAGGATATTTAAAATTGTATCTTTCGATAAATTGAACATTTAAAATAGCCTATTTCAGATGAACAAACGGTTTTTGAGGATATCTGAACTCAATAGAATTCATTTGAAGCCTACACAATATATTAGCCTTATTTGCATTTACCACTCTAAGTGATGCTCAATTCTTCTCATTACCCATCTGTAATACTTGGCCCATCTGCCAGGGTTCAATAGACTGTCCATGCCCATTAACCAGAGGAGTTGACCCCAAACCAATACTCTCTATATCCTCATAGCCACGAGAATAGATCCTCTGCTTCCCTGTCTCTCCAAACTGCTCCCTCCTTTTCCATGCACATTCCTGACTTACACGTAAATAATTTAATTTATCAGAAGAATTTTTTTTGGGGGGGGGATAAATAAGGATCAAATTATGGGGCATTTGAAGTGGCTATTTTCTTTGTATCTGATATTACTCACAGTTGATGGTTACTTTTTCCTAGAGTCCTCCACAAATATAAATTTCCATAAAAATGAAAAAAAAACACATGAAACCAAATAAAGGAATGAAGAAAATTGAAAAATTTTCACTGATCTGATAGCTTCTATTTATACACTCTCTAACATGTGCCCAAGCATGGTTACTAAAATGAGCATTTTTTAAAGGCAAGCGTACTTAACATAAAAACTACTCTGACTTATCGTAAAGGTAAGTTTTAATAATAATCTATTTTTCACGTGCTAGGGATTTAAACCACGTGCAGTAGTAGGTTTTGTTTTCACTAACAGGAACCATTTATTTTACAAGTATTTCTTGAACATATGCTTGAGAAACCATTGGTAGGATCTAGGCAAGATTGCTTTATAGCCACAAAAGACTGAAATAAATTTAGTATGCGGGGAAATATAATTGAGTGGAATAATTGAAAGTTCATCTGTCTTCTAAATAATTTGCTTCAGCAAGAAGACATCGTATAAAATGGCTTACATCCAGGGTTTTTGGTCTGCTCCCTTTTTTCTAGGAATCATATTGATTACAGTTGTAGAAATAAAGCTATTTAAACAAAATCAATTAAAATGATATTAAGAAGGTCAGGCACATATTTATAAAAATCAAATGATCTGTTAATTAAAAAAGCACAAGCCATTAGTATCATTGAAGCTGAAATTTCCATGGCAACGGTTAAAAAATTTAACAGCACACATTTTATTTACTTTGCAAAAGAGAGGGGGCCAGTAAAACAGGCTGATGACCTAATACAGGGTGGATTGATAGTCATATGTTTGAGCTAGTAAACCCAGAAGAGGTGTCAGCAAGATTGGCAGGGAAAACACAGACTTGAAGTCACATAACCCATATTGCATTGGAAAAAATATACGCAATGCTAACTAGGCTACCTCCATGCACTTGTACCAGTTTGCACATTTCCACCTTGCTGTGTTTGCAAACATCTATTATTTTTACAAATACGGAGTTAGCTCCACAGTATCATACTTTTATCGTTTCTTCGGGTTGATTGCTGGAAATGATGCCTTCTCTTTATCATCTTTGCAGTTATTTTAGCAAATAACTCCCCCCACCCCGGGGCCCATGAAGGCATTTAAAAATCTTTCTCATCCCTCTCCCTTTCAATTCCTTTGTATGCATTATAACTAGAGAAATCATAGTCTCATCGTCTTATTCTTTTTTTGTGTCACTTTGTACATTACGCTAAACATTCAATTTCTGTGTTTTTCCTTTACCCAATTGAAAAGTCTGCTCATATTCAGATTCCATCTGACTAATTCATGGCAGTATATATATGATTCAATATAGCTCTGAATACATTTTCTAAATGCTGATTGTTTAATAGTCATAAAAATGAATATTAAATCATTGATGCTTTTACTGTGGAAAAAATCATAAATATGAAGATGTATAAGTTGCTTGATAGCCTGGGCTCTCAGGAGGAATATGAATTATTGGGGAGATGATAGGAAGACAAATGAAATTATAACAAACAATATAGGCTATGAATAATCAGTGCTTAGAAAGTGGTGCAGACCAAAAAGCCAGAGGAGGGCAGAGGAAGGAGAAGTCATGTAGAATTGGATGATTAGGATAAGTCCTGATGAAGGATATGGGTTTGGTCTGGGCACTGAAAAAGAGATAAAATTGAAATATTGGGAAACAACGAGAGAAAAGGAGTTCCCGGCAGGGAGGCAAGTGAATGAAGGCGGAGTGAGGGTGTGAAAGCTCAAGGTCTACTGGGGACTCTGAGGAGACTGTAGTAGAGGGTCCATGTCCTGCGCCAAGTGAGAGACAAGTTTGCAAAGACAGAATAAGAACAGATTCGGCAGGTTATATATTTCAGGCTGAATGGTTCTCATTGTGGGAACCAGGTGATCATTTTGTAGGGTTTTAGCAGGCTGATGGGTGCTCTTTGGACAGATTAGTCTGGCAACATTGTGTTGGCTGCTCTTCCCCGGGGAAAGGTGGAGGCAGGGAGGAGGCGAGTTAGTGGGAAGCTGGGAAGAGAAAGTTGTTTGGATAGACGCAGTGGTGGGTTGGCCTGGCAGGGATTAGTTTGAGTAGTGTTGAATTGAGACGCAGTCATTTGTAGCGGAAATAAATATCCACTTGAAAATTGTTGTAGGAGAGGGAATTTATTTACTTATTATTATTTTTTAAAATTTCAGATTAATGTAAGGGCACAGTTAGGTAATAATGTTTGCATTCATCAGGGAGAGTCCCTGCCGTAGTTGTGCCCTGTACCCAGGTGGTGTGCCATCTACTCTTACAGTGTGCCCAGTAGGCGGGAGCACCCCTGTAGGCGGGAGCACCCCAGTAGGCGGGAGCACACCAATTCCCCTTCTTCTCTCCTTTCCCCCTTCCCCGGGAGAGAGAATTTAGATGTAGAGATCATTCCGATCAATAAGTTGGGCTAAATCCCTAACATTTCTTTTCGTTTAAAATTTTATTTCAGGATATTTTCTTAGAAAGTTTAAAATGAAGGCAGTGAAGGTAATGACCATGGAAACTAGTAGCAGCTTTAAGAGAGTTAAAGCACAAGGAGAAAAAGCAGACAGGCCACTGCAGTTTGATCGGGAACCCTGTCTCTTTGGGCGGAAGAGGAATCAAGAAGAGAAATCCAGATGTTGTCACAGAAGCAGGAGACACAGAAGAGCGCAGCCTTGTAGAAGTTGAGGGACAGTGAGCTGGATCGACCCAGTTTGTTCTAACAGTGACCAAGGCAGCACATTTGTTGAGTCATGATTTTTCACTACATAGTTCACACATCGCTAGGAAATGCTTCACGTAACTCAATATTCTCCTCCCGTGCCAGCAAGTATCAACATACCCTGTGAACTCTTGCAGAGTGATTTATAATGTGAATAAGACCTCGAAAATTTGTTTCCATTCTGCTTGTCGATACACGTCAGTCCAGACATTCAAAAGCTTATCCCCAATGACATGAAAAACGCTAGAGCCAAGTTCTTTTTCTCTTTCCTATGTCGCTCATTCCAGAAGTTAGCTATGAATCACAAAGAACACGATAAAACAGGATCAGATCTTTTTAATCCCTAAGTCCAAAATGACTAAAAATTTGCTGAGGCAACATTCACGTAGCGTGTGCCAAGATGTAGATGTTGCCCTGATAAGAGGGTGAACTATCTCATCAGCCTGCAGAGAGAGATGGCTTTCAGCGTCTGTGCGTACCAGCACAAAGGGAAAAGGTAGAAAAGTAGATTTGAATTCTGCTGTACGGGAAATTGTACAAAATTACTGGGTGGAGTCCCGTTCACGGGGCCTAGAATAGTAACCCCTGTAACGAACCATCAGCCTTTAGAGTGTAATGCACAGGGGCCAGTTGCATCTCGGAATAATGTGTTCACCCTTTGCGTTAAAAGTAAGAGGGAAAAAAGTTGCTGAGGTTAAATTGCTGTCACCTTGCCCTGCTGACTTAGAATACTTGATGAGGGTTGTTACTGGGCATCCTTCCTGCTAATGTTGCTGAATCTAGATGAGAACTTGGGTCACTTGTTACATAACTGAACATAACTAAAGCTGGTGGTGCAGCCCTGCTGGGAGGATCCTGGTACCAACTGTGGGCCAGTCCCAGCCCTTCTGCCTCTGGTTTAGCTGTGTGACCCTGAGCAAATCTCCGAACATATTTCTTCTTGGCTTTCTTGGGAAAGGAAGCGATAACATACCTTTTCCCAAATTTAAAACAATGGGAAGGTTCTTAGAATAAGTAGAAAGCACTGTGGGGATGAACACTTTTAAAAAGTATTGCTGAATTTAGGAAATACGTGTTTTCTTCTAGGTTTATTTCAGATTGGTAATTAAGAATATGTATTTTTTTTAAAGTTTGCAAGACCTCTTTGAGCAGAAATTTGCCGTTTCTGGAAAATGAAAGTGGTTCCAAACTTGGAATCACATTTTTAGATACTGCAAGCTGGTTTCTCACCAAATTCTCCTTGCTTTCTATAGGGCCTTGTCATGTTCTTCACATTTTTTGGTGTTGTCTTTTTCTTTCATATACTCTTGCAAAGAGAATTCTTTGGTTTTACTAAAATGACATAGGAAAAAAAATACTACGCTTTGGGATAAATTCTGAAGAGCTGAGGTCACTGTGTACTTTTGTGAAAGGCAGGTTCAGCAAAACCTGGTTGGGGCCCAGTGAATATCGTACTGGAATTGCCTGAGACTTAGTTTGTGGTCTCAGAACAAGGAGGAAGGGAATAACATTGCCCTACACATATTTAGATTTGAAAAGTATTTTTTTAATTAGGTGATAATTACTAATAATGCTGTTAACAGAAAATAGAAATGCTAGCCTGAAATTTAATAAATAGGAATTATCAAAATTTAAAAAACAAGCAAACCAAACTTGTTCACTGCAGAATGCTCATCCAAACAAGAATTTGGTCACTTTGAAAAAAGTGTTCATCCCTAAGTAACAGAAGCTACATTCATACAGATGAATACTGGTTGGAGAGACTTAAAGTTGTGTAATTTATTGAATATTAGGCAAACTTGAATATAAAACGATCCCCCATTTTCCAAAGAGAAGATTCTAAGAGGAGGTTTTTGTTTGTTTGTCTTGTTTGCTAAACTGAATATACATAGTTTTAGGGATGTAGTTTTAAGATCTATTAGTAAAATTTAATTACAGATGAGTCTCTGACTTACAAAGTTTCTCTGACTTATAATTACAGATGGTACTTAATGTAGGATTGTTTGGTTTATAATTTTCCAACTTTGTGGTGATGTGAAAATGGTAGGCATTCAATATACACTGTACTTTAAGTTTTGAATTTTCGTCTTTTTCCACCTTGGTGGATGACTCTGTACGTGAGATAATCAACACAGTATAAAATAGGCTCTGTGTTGGATGATCTTCCCCAACTGTAGGCTAATGGAGGTGTTCTGAGGATGTTTAAGGTAGGCTAGGCTAAGCTGTCATGTTTGGTAGCTTTGAGTGCATTAAATTCATTTTTGATTTACAATAGTTTCAACTTACAGTAGACTCACTGGGACATAGCCTCATTGTAAGTCAAGAAGAGTCTGTATTTTGCTACACATGATTTTCAAATCACATATTACTTATATAACACAGTAATGAACAAATGTCACTGTTTTTTCTGCTTCCACTCTGTAAAACAACTATCTTAAAATTCATCCCTTGCGTGACTACTTTATAATGCTTGACTATAATGATAAGTATTTTCCAAAGAGTATCCTTTTGACCTCTATCTTTTCTATAACTGGAATACATTTTGAGCCATCTTAATTGGAGAACTTATAACTTTTCCTTCCAAATAAGTTGTGGGAGATAAAGCTCTTTTATAATTTGCACATACAGTGGTCACTGGAAATTTATCCCAAGGCACAAATATTCATTTGATAGCCATTATTGTGATAACTTAATCATTACATTTTCGCATTTTAAAGTGTTAAGTAAAAGACATGTTTATATCCAAAGCTTGTGATTATCAAGGCATACTCCAAGAATAATAATTAACTATATGTTACTATCAATTTATTTGCCCCTTTTTAAAAGTTTAATCGTATCGGTATTTTGGGTAAGTGTATACTTCCCAAACAGAATTATGTTGTTAAAATGAGGGGATACTACTTCATATGAAAGATTCTACAGGATGACTTTACTGTTTCCAAGGCATGATTTTGAAAAGATAATTCGTTTTATATTTAATTGTACAAAGGCTTGGCGCCTGTGGCTCAATCGGCTAAGGCACCAGCCACGTACACCTAAGGTGGCGGGTTCGAATCCTCAGCCCCGGCCCGCCAAACAACAATGACGGCTGCAACCAAAAAAATGGCTGGGTGTTGTGGCGGGCGCCTGTGGTCCCAGCTACTTGGGAGGCAGAGGCAGGAGACTCGCTTGAGCCCAGGAGTTGGAGGTTGCTATGAGCTGTGATGCTATGGCACTCTACCCAGGGGGATAGATTGAGGCTCCATCTCAAAAAAAAAAAAAAATGTTCCTTTTAGTTTGTTGTTTTGTCCTTAGTTTTGTGAATCTGAAACAAGTTAATATTGCCCAACCAGCACCACCCCAACATTACATAAGACATTTTCCATATTAAAAATCTCTTGTGGACATTTTTGATAACTATTATCTTTTATTATAAGGAAGACTACAATTTGCTTAGCCATTCCCCCATTTTTGTCATTTAGAGTTGTTACTATTTTAAAGCATACTATACTAAATGTTCATGCCTGAATTTTTTTCTATTTAGAATATTTTGCTAAAATGAATTCTCAGAAGAATTCTAGTTAAAGCATAGGAACATTTTTAATGGATGGATAAATTGTTTATTCTAGATACAAAACTCTGGACAATATCAGGTGCTGGCTATAACATTTTGAAAATTAACTCTAGGCTGGGCGCCTGTGGCTCAAGTGGCTTAAGGTACCAGCCACATACACTTAAGGTGGCGGGTTTTAATCCAGCCCAGGCCTGCCAAACAGCAATGATGGCTGCAACCAAAAAAAATAGCCAGGCATTGTGGCGGGCACCTGTGGTCCCAGCTACTTCGGAGGCTAAGGCAGGAGACTCGCTTGAGCTTAGGAGTTGGAGGTTGCTGTGAGCTGTGATGCCATGGCACTCTACCCAGGGTGACAGCTTGAGGCTCTGTCTCAAAAAAAAAAAAAAAGAAAATTAACCCTGTAGAACACTTTATATAGTACCAGCACTGGGCTTTTGGACCACACTTAGCAAAACCAGTGATTCCACAAGTGCCTTCCCAGGTCTGATCTGTTAGATGTCAGCTAACTTTCTAGAAAAGCCCAGATAGTAAATATTTTAGGCTTTGCAAGCCATGTAGTGTCTGTCATAGCTACTCAACTCTGCCGTGCAAAAGCAGCTGAAGAGTGTGTGTCTATATGCCAATAAAAACTTTATTCATGGGGCAGCGCCTGTGGCTCAGTGAGTATGGTACCAGCCCCATATACCGAAGGTGGTGGGTTTGAACCCAGCACCGATCAAACTGCAACGAGAAAATGGCTGGGCGTTGTGGCGAGCACCTGTAGTCCCAGCTACTTGGGAGGCTGAGGGAAGAGAATCACAGCCCAAGAGCTGGAGATTGCTGTGAGCTGTGATGCCATGGCACTTTACCTGGGTGACAAAGTGAGACTCTGTCTCTAAAAAATTTTAATAAACAGTATAAAAAAACCCTTTATTTATGAACACTAAATATTAAATTTCCCATAATTTCATGTCACAAAATATTCTTTTGATTTGTTCCTCTATTTAAAAATGCAACACCGATGCTTAAGCTGCAAGCTATACAAAAACTGACAATGTCCTAGATTTGGCCTGTGGGTAGTGACTTGCCAACTCTTGGGCTATGTGAGAGGTAACATGATAATAGACATAATAAATGTCTATTTGGGCCTTTAAATTTGCAATGACAGGGTGGATTTATCAAGAAAACCCTAAATCTAGCATGTTTCAGATAATTACTTTTTATATTTTGTATTTCAGCTGGAGTTAACCGAATTTCATATTGGCCTGCTGATCCAGAAATAAGTTTGCTTACTGAGGCTTCTAGCTCTGAAGATGCAAAGTTAGATGCCAAAGCAGTGGAAAGATTGAAGTCAAACAGTCGGGCCCATGTGTGTGTCTTACTTCAGCCTTTGGTGTGTTATATGGTGCAGTTTGTAGAGGAGACTTCGTACAAATGTGACTTTATTCAAAAAATTGCAAAAATACTGCCAGATGCTAACATTGACTTTTATTCTGAATGTAAACAAGAAAGAATAAAAGAATATGAAATGTTATTTTTGGTTTCAAATGAAGATATGCATAAGCAAATACTGATGACCATAGGTTTGGAGAACCTGTGTGAAAATCCCTACTTTAGCAATCTAAGGCAAAACATGAAAGACCTTGTCCTACTTTTGGCCACAGTAGCTTCCAGTGTGCCCAACTATAAACACTTCGGATTTTACTGTAGCAATCCAGAACAGATTAATGAAACTCACAATCAAAGTTTGCCACAAGAAATTGCAAGGCACTGCATGGTTCAGGCCAGGTTATTGGCATATCGCACTGGTGAGTTACTAAGTTGGGGCTGATTGGTTGGGCTGGATTTGTCTCTTGAAGGAAAATGCTCATCTCATCTATGATACAGTTCATTTACTCCTAGATGCTAGAATTTTGTTGCTCATACAATTTTACAAAAGTTAGACACTTAAGTGGATGACTCTTCTAGCAGTTTTAGGATTCCTGTGGCCTTCTATTCGTACAAATAAATCAGGACCTGTATTATCTAGACCCTTTTATGATTTCATTGTTCACTGAGCCTCCACTAAAGATAGGACAAAAAGAGAAAAGAGAGAACCAAAATCATTCATTTTTGTTAACTTCAATATTTTGTATGCAATATTTAATAAAAACTTAAAAAAAATCTTTACAATATTATTGAAGTAATTTTGCTAGAGTAGAGGTTCTTAATTGTTGGCCTATCAGCATCACCATTGAAACTTAAAAAGTTAATTGTAACCCCTACCTATTAAACCAAGTCCCCACTAAGTGTGGTATAGTCAGCCTTCGTTTTATTTGTTGTTGTTGTTGTTGTTTTTGAGACAGTCTCAAGCTATCACCCTGGGTAGAGTGCTCTGGTGTCATAGCTCATAGCAACCTCAGACTCCTGGGCTTAAACGATTCTCTTGCCTCAGCCTCCCAAGTAGCTGGGACTACAGGCACCTGCCACAACACCCGGCTATTTTTTTTGTTGCAGTTGTTATTACTTTAGCTGGCCCGGGCAGGTTCGAACCTGCCAGCCTTGGTGTATGTGGCTGACGCCCTACCCACTGAGTCATGGGTGCCCTCCTAAGCCTTTTGTTTTTCTAAAAAGTTCTGCAAGGTGTTCTGACATTTAGTAGGGTTGATAATCCCTCAACTATTATGAAAGAATTTAATTTGATAGCCACAAGCTATATGACTTCAAAATTGTGTAAAAGTCTGATTTAAGGTAATTGTATTGCAGTTTACTATATATTACTTTCTTTGCCAACTCCCGCTTTGTAAAGGATTTTTCTGTATACGATTCAGAAAGACAGAAAACAAATGGGAAAAGCTGGTATAGACATAATTCAGTAATTCACCTTCACTGATGAGAATTCAGCCAAACTCTTTCTGTTCTGGAGTAAGTTTGTAGGTGTGCGTCTGCTGTTTGTAAGTTTGATCTTAGTGGCTCTTGGTTCTCAGAGGAGAGCCTGTCATCATGCCATCTGTGATTCCACACTGAACGCTGCAGTGTGTTATCAGTGTGCAGACGGGCGAGTGTTAAGAAAAAAGATGCAGCGTATGTGGATGTGAATATGTGTGTATATTCTTCATTGGAGGCTCTGCTGTATAGTTACATTCTAAATCATAAATTCACTTAATACTATGCAGAGTTTAGCAAATAAAGCCATGCTTCTGTATTTGCTGGGCAGTTTAAAAGATTTTTCTTTTTTCTTTTCTTTTTTTTTTTTTTGAGACAGAGCCTCAAGCTGTCCCCCTGGGTAGAGTGCTATGGCATCAAAGCTCACAGCAACCTCCAACTCCTGGGCTCAAGCGAGTCTCCTGCCACAGGTGCCCACCACAACGCCCAGCTATTTTTTGGTTGCAGCCGTCATTGTTGTTTGGCGGGCCCGGGCTGGATTCAAACCCGCTACCTAAGGTGTATATGGCTGGTGCCTTAGCCACTTGAGCCACAGGCGCCGAGCCTAAAAGATTTTTCAGGGTTAATCATGGATGATTTTTACTTGGAACTCAAATCCTGAATAAGGTGCGATTCTGCCGTCACACACTCCATTGTGCATTCACCCAGGGACGATACCAGGTCTTAATCATCATTTTTTCCTTAGTGCTAAACGCAATATATGTTTGTTTTCTTTTCTTTACTTTTGAGACAGAGTCTCACTATGTCGCCCTTGGTAGTGTGCAGTGGCATCACAGCACACAGCAACCTCAAACTCTTGGGCTCAAGCAATTCTCTTGCCTCAGCCTCCCAAGTAGCTGGGACTACTGGCACCTGCCCCAACACCTGGATTTTTGTTGTTGTTGTTGTAGTTGTTGTTGGCTGGCAGGTTTGAACCCAGCCACAGGCCGGGTTCAAACCTGCCAGCCCCAGTTTGTGGCCGGCGCCTTAGTCGCTGAGTTATAGGTGCCGAGCCAGTATATGTTGAATGGATTAAGGAAATCTTTTTAGATACAAAGATAAATGGTCCATGAGCCCTTATCCAAAGCCCTTGGAGCTAGATGAAAAAGAATTCAGAAGTTTTCAGATTTTAAGAAGTTAACATGGTGCATATGCTTTTATATAATACTCCTGGTGGGGTCTGGGCCAGTACCTTGTAACCAGACCATTAAATACACATATGAAGTTAAAAAAAAAGTGCATATTTGCACTAAGCAGAATAATTAAGGGCTATAAATACCTTGAGTCCACTCGGCGCCTGTGGCTCAATCCGCTAAGGCGCCAGCCACGTACACCTAAGGTGGCGAGTTCGAATCCCCAGCCCGGGCCCGCCAAACAACAATGATGGCTGCAACCAAAAAATGGCCGGGCGTTGTGGTGGGTGCCTGTGGTCCCAGCTACTTGGGAGGCAGAGGCAGGAGACTCGCTTGAGCCCAGGAGTTGGAGGTTGCT